>VUJU01000097.1:55988-183217 GCA_009835225.1 Aphis craccivora | reverse complement strand
TTAAAAATATTATTTTAAAAGGCGGCATTTTTTGACATTTGATTAGTATACAGGGGCGGCAAAATTAAGTTTTGCCTACGTATAAACAATCACTAGAGCCGGCCCTGTCTGGAACTAAGAAGCCCATCCCATAAGTCATATAGTAATAATGTGTAGGTAACTATAGGAAAATAATTATAAAATTGATAGTTCTGTCTACCAACTTTGCTACCAATTACAAAACTATTGTTCACAACATACCTAATAAAAAAACCTGCTTCAATAACTTTACTTAGATTTACCAACATCTACTAGATTCCGTTTCATCCGATTCCGCGTGTGTAATTCGCTTCTACCCGATCACACTTAAAAACTTGGTTGACTCTTCTCCTTTGCACACTATACTTAACTAGAATCCTCTACGACTTCTCTCATTTACTCATTATCTATCACTGTTTATATATCAAACATATAATTTTATTTTACGTAATTACCTGAAATTTCTTAACATGCCCCCTACTTGATCTCTTCACTCAACGTTAAGTATTCAGCGATAAAGATAATTAATTTCAAGTTGGATGCTGGTTTTGTTAATTATTAATATTGTATTTGTGTTATTGTTTTTATATTATTGTAATTATTTTGTATAACTAAGATGTTTGTTAAGTTGTCTAGTCACTAACTAAAAACTAATCTAATAAAAAAAATATTAAGCTATTAAATCTAAATATTAATTTCAAAAAGAATCAATATGAATATGTCTGATGTATATTTTATTATTTTATAACAAAATATAAATACATTTTATACAAAATAAAAATGTGGCAGGTGCATCTTTTATTCAAAAACTTTAAAAAGGACTTCATTGGGTTGTAGTAGGTGAATCTCCCACTTACAGATACCTTACAACCTGTTCTTATTTTTTAGAGGTCATACAATTTTGTTAAAAATGATTCATATGTTTTAAAAATAAAAAAATGTACTCTCACTCTATTAGATCTTGAGACATTTAAATGTTTTAAATTAAAAATCTGTGTAGGTATAAAACCTAAAATCTGATAATCACGAAAAAAATTCGTTTCGACTCGTTAAACCGGCCGTGTGATAATCCGGTACTTCAAGTAATCCGGCTATACCTACTTATTTAATTTTAATATTTTAATTTTAAATGAATCAAAAATAAGTCTTAAAAGTATCATTTTAAATATAACATGATAATTTGTTTAGGCCTTTACCATCAAAAGATTAATTTCATACAATAATAAAATAGTATGTATCATTTCTATATTTTAATAAAATAAATTAAATTTTTTCAATAAGTAAAAACTAAAAATTCGTTTATATGAAGCTTCATTAATGGCTTTTCCATAATAACAAATATATATAATATATTAATAAATAATTTATATAATATATATAATAAAAACCATAATAACATTCTAAAATACAGTAAACTTTCGATAAACTTTTACTTTAAATTATTATTATTAAAAACCATCTATAATAATTTTAATCAAAAATGGAATCATTTTTTATATTAATATCGAAAAATAAAATCAAGAAGAATATTTTATTAAAAAATAGTTTAAAACAACAAAAATCGTTTTAATATAAATCAATATTATATATTTGAATGTCTAGTAAAGTTTAAATAAATATTTGGACTTCATTCGCTCAAAAAACGGTACGTGGTTTTTCGCTAAAAATGTTTAAATTTCAATAAAAAAAAAAAAAACCTCTTAAACATATAGATATGAATAAACAAGAATACGAGTAGATATTTAAAAAAATTCAAGTCATTAAAATTATTAATGTAGTTAATAAAAATAATAAAACTTGTTTATTTAGATCTTGTCTTTATTAAGTATAATAATAATTAAGAGCAATAACAAAATCGTCGTCCAGTCCACAATTTTATCATAATACATAGGTTTAAAGTGTAGGTACCAAAACACATATTATTACGTGTATAAAATATACTGTATATACTATATTATATATACCATACAGTACTTTATATCTACACAATTTCATATTATCTGCTCGTTCAATATATAAGAAAGGCTAGTCGAGCGTACTTATTATATTTATAATACATTAATACATATTATTTATATAAAATATATTGTACTAAGACAGTAAGACGTAATACCGAGGCCAATCAGGAACAGGAGCTTTGGGATGATAACGATTTATCGTTGATTATATTCTTTGGCCGCATTTACGTGTCATGCGAAAACTAGAGGCGACGGAAAATTCGACGCCTGCACGTCGTTGATGCTGGGAAAGGCGAAGACCTAACCTATTATATATATTATTATATTCGGTCGAGTACGTGATGGCTTTAATTTCCGTCTCCCAAAGTATAGTAATTAACTTTTCGCCGTTCGGCGCGAGGTGGAGGGAGAAAAAATATAACCGCCGCGGGCACACCTCGGCGGCACCGCTATGGAACCGCGTCCGGAGCGGCATGGCCTTCGATAATCCGCAATAAGACATAAATAAAGGTGACTTACCTACGGAAACTTGGTCGTGTGCGGGCCGCGTAGTCGCGCGCGGCGGGCTTAAAACCACCCTGGGCTTTATTTATAGGCGAAACTCCTTGGCGGCCGCCGCCGCGTTGGTGGTGCTATCAAAAATGATTGTTTATGTCACGGCTTCCTCGCCGGCGTGCACGGCGGAGTGGCGGCAAGTTGGCTAAGAATTAACTTGCCATTTATCTAACCGGCAAAGCCCCAGACCCCGTCCCGCCTCGTCTCGCCGCGTATATTTCTCCTCGCCCCCGTGGCCCCGGCGCGCACGACGCGATATTATACGATATGATTTACTGCCACGGTTTACTCAGTCGCTAATTTAAAGCTTTCGCGCCCGACAACGACTATACATATATATATATATGTATGTATGTGGGTGTGTGGGTGTGTATGTGGGTATGTGTGTGTGTGTGTAAGTATGCGAATGCATGCGCGTGCGGGTGTACGGACGTCTGTGGAAGACGCGGCGGAGAAAGGGGTTAGAGATGGCCTCCTTGGTAGCGGCTGTGGCCTTTGAGTTTGCCCACGTGCGTCTTACAAAATGTTATATTATAACAAGACGGTATATACAGCGACGCGGACGCGTTGTAATAACACGCAATACGCATTATTACTCAAACGATATTATTATAGAGTGGATAGTTGTTTGTAAAATCGCTGCTATTTTTTGCGCCCGAGTAACAAGAATGACCGAATAAAAAAAAATGCTTTACTGCCCTAAAAAATATAAAAATGTCTTAAAAACTATACGATTAATGCGTCGATCGATACGTCCATGTCAATTAGATCTCGTTTATCAGATTTACTCTGTATAATTTATAAAAGTAATATAAGTACCCGATAAACGTGTATGATCGATGACGTATGTGTATAAAAAGTACCATTATAACTAGAAATAAGATGTTTATTATTATTTATTAGTGAGATTCGGATTTTAAAGAATTATAAGTAAGGTCAGTCACACGACTGTTTTAAAAAAGCAAAAAATAAATATATTTATTAAAAAAAAAAAAAACAAAAAAAAACCATGAATAAAAATTAACACGAACTAGTTATAAAATGAATAAAAAAAATTTGAAAAATTAATTTAAATTAAAAAAAAAATTAATTACCATGTATTTCTTTAGATTTGCAGTAGTGATTAGTGAAACTGACTCTATATACTCGTATATTCTCTGACGGAATATTTTTATACATAGAAAACGACTCACTACGTCCACTGAATTGATCGGTGCATACTTCATACTAAAGATTTCAAATTACAACACGCTAAATTTAAAATTTTGAAAATGTCGATATCGATATTACAGGCATACTGGCCGTATAGGTACTGATCGCTACAATATTATGTGTATCGATAATCTATATGTTTAATACATTTAATAAATAATCCGATAACGAAAACAATAATAATCCAATACCTATAAGGCTATAACGCATATACACTATATAGTAGTATAATAAATATAATATAAAAATTCTACAGCTGAAATAATTGAAAAAAGCATTTACATAAAAAAATCAAAACAGCAAAAATAAATTAGTTTATTTGGAATCAGAACAACGTGAAACGAATTTATGTATAAAAATTAGATATCTATCTCATATATAAAAAAATAAACATATGCTTATCCGAGCCCTATTCGTTGTGATAGACTAATAATTAATAACTAATAACACTGTAACAACAAAAACCCACCAATAATAATAATAATAAAATATTTGAACAAATTTTCTTTAAAATCTAAAATTTGAGAAAAATACCCCATATTCTATAATAAATGACCATAAATGACCTAAAAACATATTATTAGTATAGTATATAATATTATGAAATGAATTGTAAGCCAAGAAAATAAAATTTATAATAAAATAAAATTGTAAGAAAATTCAAAAATGGTCAACATCATATCTCTACTTATTAAAATCAGTAGATACCTAATGAGGATCTTATATATAATAATAATAATATTATGCTGCATGCATGCAACATTTCAACGTGATCTGGTTATATAAGCGAATAAAATAGTGAACATGAAATCTCGAGTGCATAATCTCAGAAGCCATTTCCAGAGAAACATACTTATTATCGCCTATACGCCCTATAGTCTATACCATAACACTATGCAATTATTCATAATTTCTGTTATCTGAAACCTGAATGCAATTCACCTATATAGTATATAATAATATTAATATAATTAAAACCAACCTGTAATAAATTAGGGCCAGATAGTGATGTTATTTAAGTATCTTCCCATACTGTCTATACTGCAAAGCGATTTATTTAACGAACGTAAAAAAAATTAACGTTTGCGATATTTCTTTTAAATACTCGTAATTTTAATTCATTAAAAACAAATTTTTTATAAATCTTTACTTTTTTTGAAGTATGAAATACATTTTTAATTTCATATTCCAAATAGAATAGTATTTGGAATATTTTGAACTATTAAATTCAAATTTTGATATAAATATTAATTGTTATTAATTATTTAAGTATTTAAAATTTAGTAAAGTTAAGTGATCCACCATTTATCGGAGTTCTCTTGAACCACTCCACTTTAAATACTATACGTCATCTTACATCAAAATTACAAACTAATCAACCAAAATTTGTATCATATAATATTATATTGAAGTACACTAAAAAATATTTTGCTTTAGAATAAAGAATTTAATTAATTAATTAATTAAAAATACATGTTGTCATTAAGCAGTAAACAATTTAAAAAATAATAAAGATAAATTAAAAACATGTACCTATAGTATGATGAGTGGCTTACACTAAAATTGTACATATACTCGTAAATCTTAGTAGAGTTTAGGTACTAAGTGCCCATTACCTAGGTAACTATTATAACAAAAATAAATATAACAACATAATTATTTAGTTAAATAATAAACATAAATATTATGCTGCGTTTATTATTCAAAATTTTACAACACTCGTCATAAGATTTAATCGATGTTTTAATTTTAAAGTGAGTTATAACTTATGATAATTATGCATAACAGAAATTATGCTATGACGTTGTGTTATGTTAGTAGTTATCATATTATTTGAAATTGTAAAATTAAAATATCAATACAAACCTAAGAAGTTCTTTAAACAATATTCTAACTTTAAGTTTGATAATTAACTAATTCACTGTAATATTAAATTTAACAAAATTAAGTGTGTTTTAGTGAACTTAAATTTACAATGTTCTACTACATTAAATGTATTATTATAAATTTTATAAGATAGAAATAAAACAACAAGTTCAACTTTATAAAATCGAACTACAGTTTTCAAAGTAAAAAAAAAAAAAAAACATGAAAATTAAAATGTTGTAATTTATATTTTATTCATATGTGACACTATTAATTATTGCAATAATTTAATTTAATTTAAATTACTTAAACAAAATAATAATTATCAAAAATCATAATACATCAAATAATAGCCTGATTATTTATCATTGAATTAAAATAAAGCTTTAGATAAACAAAACATTTTAATCTTTTTCACTTACACATAATATAGTTTCTTGGCTATGAATAGACTAGCTAAGAATACAATTATGACTTATGTAGTTCTTTTTGCGACAAATCGTTTTATTTTTTTTTTAATAACTTGATAGTTACACAATAACTAAGACTAACAGACTATTGACATGAGTCTATTTGTAATATAATTCAAACAAGTGTTTAAGTTTTTTATTTAAGGTTTAAAATTTAATTATTTTCAAAACTTATTAAAATCGCTTATATCAAACCATACCTATTATCATTTAGAAATGTGGCGTCCTCTTAAATCATTGGTTTAATAAAATAAATTATAGTCCTTATAACATATCCTGGTCATATATTTAGCAACTTAGGTAAAATTCATTAGCAAGAACTTAGTCATAATCTTTTAAGTGAGATACAAAGTAAAGTTAGATATTGGGAAATAACTATCAAACGAAGGTTCAATATTAACCCATTAAATTCGTAAACTTTACAGTATAAAACATTTAGGATTACGAATTTGATCGTTTACATAATAGTTGATCATATATGTATAGGCTATAATAAGGGTGTTACTGAGTAACGAATGAATCCATTCAAGAAGTATTTATACCTTACCTTCCGCTATCAAAATGTTTAAATATGTCTACTACATTTTTTTCAAATTAAATACTTGAATAGGTCTAAAAGTCATTAGATAAATTAACAATAAGATGTTGACGTATTTTCACAACGATTGTGCTTATAACACTACATAATATGTTTAATTTTGTTTAAAAGACAAATTATTTATTCGATACCGTGACAAATTATAAAGATGCGCAGTTTTCAACATCTGAGCAAGTTATAGTTACGTACATCACAAACAATACAAAATAATATATCTACTATTTAGTTTTGTTGGACTTTTATTATTTAAGTACTTTCAAATGTTAATAAGATATATTATTTAAGTAGTTCTTATTGTATTTTGGTGTTTTTGTTTTAAATCTTTAACATATTTTATTACCATAATATTTTGGTTGAGTTATACTTATAATTATATATATTGCGTTTCCTTTTCCGTAAACGTATACTATGATATAGTAGAATATTAATTGAAAAAAGAGACATGTTAAGTTAATACACGGGTATGAATACAGGATGTTTCACCTATTGAACTATATGTTTACATTATTATGTTCCGATTTCACTAAGTATTATTTTATTAAATATGGTTTTATTAATTCATTTCTGTATTAGTTAGGCATAATTATAATAGTTAATAGTATAAACAACTGTTCTTTTAATTTAATTCAACTGTTGAGTCAAAAATATAATTAATATATTCGTTATTATATTCCTAAGTATGTGGTTTCAATTTAAGTAACCAATTACCGTCTACCGGTAATAAATTATAAATTATTTAACTGTTACAGCCAAAAAATATATTTATATGTATTAAATAATATAAATAAATGTATAATTTGAGTTAAATTTTCGAAAGGGTTTGATAGTTATATTTAGATCATAAAATCACATATTGTATTTTTATCTGTTTTAAAATACTATATTGTACTAAAATTAATGTAAAATTTAAATTTAAATATATAAAAAAAATAATTTTTATTTAAATTAATTGAAACTCGCCGATTAACTGGTTTCGTTAACTGCTCCTTCTTAATTACGTACAGGCAACTTAATGCATAGATGTGCACTGTGACTTACAGTACTATAATATTAATATTGTCATGAACGTTTACACTTATTACGAATATTGAACATTAAAGTAAAAATAATGATAAGATATAATATAATTTATAAACAAATGTTATTTATTATACTTCTAAGGCCTATAATAATATTATATTATAACTTTATAAGATTTAAAACTTATGTTAATTATTGCATCGTTTCATAGTCACACATGAAAATATTTTACTGTAATACATATTGACTATAATTGTATAGAAATATAATATCATGTTTTTAGTTATAACTTCAGCACAAATCAGGTTGTAAACCAAATTTCTTACAATTATTATTTTGATAACTTAAATGCAAATATTATAATTGCTTATCAAACTTAATATTTCTGAAGTTCAATAATATATTATTTATTTGTTATACGATTTTTGATTTGGTTTGAACGATACACTGATTTGGAGAGTTAAATTTTGTTGTTATTTAAAACCATGTCTAAGTCATTGGAATATGTTTAATGACTATTATCTGAAATAGATTCTCTTTAATATACCTGCTAATGTTATTTTCTTGTCAATATATTTTAAAAATGATCGTTTTTTTCGGTTTCTGAAATTACTCAAAAACTGTTGTATATTTTATAATTCATTTTAAATTCAATAGCATTTAAAAAATGAGTTTAAATTTAAAATTATTAATTACTTTTCACTCACAAAATATTCATGGGGAAACAATAGGTAACGCCATCTAGCTATGTATTTTAGTCAACTCGATTCTCGGCAATCACTAAACACAAAACAATCTGTAAATCACCATATTTTTAAATATCAATAATAATATAAAAATATAACTCATTCTGATCAACGCTCAGTCAACATTTTAAAATCATACAAAAAAAAAAAAAAAATAATAATAATAACTTTGACAATATTTTAAATTGTAATCCAATTTTATATTGGTATTTCTAATAATTATTTGTAATATCATTTAACATTTCAAGCCTTAGGCGTTGATATTTTTATTTTTTTTTTTAACAGGAAATTAAAAATAAATGTTTTGAATATAGGTACAAGGTTGATTTTATTTAATTTTTCTATAAAAATGTTATAAAATTCGATATTTGTCGATATATTATAGGACTTCTTAAATTACACTTATTTATATCCAATTTTCCACTAGAAAAAAAAGCATAAGATTGCTTCTTATACCGTTCCTACTTTAAAAAATTTGATTATCTTAAGCATTTATAAAATGCAATGTGAAATGTAATACATATACATATCCTACAATATTCAATGTATTATTCTGATCGAGGTAAAAAAAAAAATATTGGTAACAATATAACATATACAATTTAACATTTAATATATTGCTATGTAGTTCAGGACGTTCAGGTTTACTCTACGGTCAATGGATAATAATAATTATTATTGTTATGTGACTACAGGGGCGTACCCCCCCCCCTAGGCAAATCCCTGTGTGACTATCCGTTTATACAATGTGGATAGATAGCTCAGATAAATCACGATAGGTTTAAGTTAGACTAGGCTTAGATACGCGTACTTGTATCGTGGTTTTTAAAATGGAATAATACGTTATTTTTATTCATTTATATCTACATACGATATATTATATATATGTTATTCGTAGTATAAATAATATATCAAAATTTAAAAAATAGTCGATAAGCTATAAGTTTAACCTGTCGTAACCGCAGTCAGAAGAATCCACGATTATAAAGAAGTTCTTTATAACCGTGGAAGAATTTGAAGAACCACTGAGAACGTTGTTTTGGTACCTATACTGTTTTGTAATTTACTATTATAATACTATTTCGGCGTCGTTAATCGCACATTTTATGGATCAATCGAAAATTGTATGCAATTAATTTAAACGATATATATTGTTTAAGAAATATTTAGGTGTTTCTATTAGTATACCTACCGAATATCGATTATTGCTTTACCATCGATGTTGTACTGCACATAATATTATAGCTAGCACAGGTAGATAATATAAATAATATGTACCCGTATAATGTTGTTATAATCTTATTTCAGTAATCAGTAGTAAATTACACGTTTCTTCAATCGTATACTTGACGTCAAAATATGTAGCTAACCACGGTCACTGATACCTTCGATATTATATAAGTATTTCTACGCCTTATTATTCTTGACTAATATGCCTAACAGCCAGTTATAGGAATTGGCGCTCGCGGTAATGCTATACCTAAGGTTTTCGAAGTTGCTATAACGACATTCGTCCTCTCTCTCTAAACGTAGGTACGTAATAATATTATAACTTTAACTGCACACATCGCAATAATTTTATTGTAGGTAACTGATATTGATTAAGTAGGTTAAGCAAGCCGTGTTTGGACATTATTTTAAATTGATCGAAATATGATGGAAGCTCGACCCGTCGATACGCGATTTTTCGTTTGCTTGTGATATAATTTCTTGAACGATTTAAACATAAAAAAACCGATACTCAGCACAAAAAAATTATTATAGAGGATGAGTATCAGGCTACAACCTAGCCACGTTCACAGGTCTATACAGTTAGACACAAGTCGAATTTACCCGATGGAAAAATAAAACTTAGTTCTGCCTAATTTCATGTTATCAGCGGTATTTTTGATTAACATTATTAATACTATTAAACAATTTTATACGCATCAACGTACCTACGTGTTTTGAAATAAACCATTCCTGTATTAATACATCGGGATATTTAGACCGTTTAACGCAGCGGAGAGAATACCTGCCGGGAACGAATTTAAACAACACTAATTGTATACCTATATAATAGTAACTAGTTGATAATATTAGTGTAGTATATTATAGGTAACTACAATTATTAGTAAAATACAAATTCCTTGAATAGGAACGTCGTTGAATGTCTATACTCGTTACGTTAATGTGTTGTGTTTTGTATTCGTTTTTAACGGACAATAATAGTGTCTAGATTTGTGTGAAGTGATGTTTAAAAAACAATAATTTCCAGCAAATACACGGGACAACCGTTAACCATACAAGGTGGATATATGAAAGTGATTTCACTTTCACGCGTGGAAAAAATTGGTTGTAGTTAAATTGAAACAATACTAATTTCCATTTCTATTACCTATTGAATTTATCAGTTGACAAATAATAACTATACTTTAACCATTAGTCTTTGATGAAAAATCTCCCACATATGATATTAGGCAATACAATATGGTTGTCAACTTTTTACGAACTATAAAAATTGCTATTGCTATTATCCAACATCCAAAAAATGTAAAAGAAAATGTCGAAAATATTTATCTGTATAAATTAATGATAATATATAGTATAAAATATGATACTATATAATATTAAAAATAAAAATAATATTATTGAAAACTTATGCTTTTTAATAGATTATATGTAAAAACAAATTCAGTCATATATTTTCATATCTTCCAGATAAATAACTTTTCTACGTTGGTCCTGTACTCCTGTAAAAAAAAGTTACCATATCATCTAATATTTTAATGAATTAAATAAGTAACTTTTATAAGTATATTTCTCAATATTTTTGATACATTTAAATCATTCGAATTACTTATTGATCAGATCACAAATTATGTCTATGTTCATAATTAAATATATTTAAAATATGTACAGATAAACAATATTCAATGCATATAATACTACATACTATGATGAATGAAAATCCTGAATTCATAAGCTAAAAAAGTATTAGGTACTACCTAAAAATTTAAAATCAGAAAAATTTTTCAATTTGTAGTTATAATTAATTGTTTTTATCTAAAATAAGCGTATGTTTAAGTATGACTTAAATGTCATTTAATGAAAATTATTTTTGTCTATTATGCCATTGTTATTTTTAAATTATTATAACTTAATATCTAGGTCAATATAAATAATCATATCTATATTTTTATATTACCTATAATATTTATACGTTTGGAATTTTTATTATGCAATATAGTAAAATATAGGTACATTTAATGATAACTACTTAAATATTATATTATCTTATATTTAAGTAAAATCATTATTAATTACAAATAACTATTATATTATATATATATATATATTTTTTTTTTGTTTTTGAATAAATGCTAGTCATAATCTTAATATTATTTAATTTTTTGATAGGAAATAATACAAAATTAAATATCGATAAAATATTATTTTCTTCAAACTTTGAATACGTATAATATGAATAATAAAATACATTTTAAAAGTAAACATTATCATTATACTTTTCCTTTGAATTTGTACGTATAATTAATTAATGTAGTTAGTATTTACTTTAAATTTTATAAAACTTAAGATGTTAAGTACATTTAAACAAACAAGCATTCGTGTGTCTACTGTCTATACTCAAATTAATATATATTATTATTAATGGATTGTAATATTTATACTTTTCGAAAAAGTGAATAACCTTAATTTTTTTTCCAATATTGATATAATGATAACCTAACCTCAGTTTAATTTCATAATGTTTTGAAACATTCTTTCAGCCAATAAATATAATATATTATGTGCCTATATTTTGTTATAATAATAAATAATATTGTATGATGGTATTTTATAATAAATCATAAATCATTTATACCTATAGTTTTTGACTGAATTGTACATTTTATACATTTTGCATAAAATATATCATGTATGTAACATATATATATATATATTGATGTAGGTAAGTATATTATTATAAAACAGTAAATAAACGTAATGTACTTATTTCATTATGATCGCTGATTGAATATTTTACAAAATCATAACTCGCTTAAAATAAAAATACGTATTATCAGTGGCGTAACTACATGGTTGCATAGGTGTGCATTGCACTGGGGCCCGGGGCCTAGAAGGTCCAAAAGGGGGCCCATGAATTTTGATACTTTGTTTAAAATATGCGTATTAAAATTTTTTATTTTGTTAATAATTTAAAACTACTTTATAATAAATAATAAATTATAATAAAATCATAATATTTTTTATTACGAAGAATTTTATCTATAAAATATATTATACTATTATTTGGTCATAGATATTACAATATTATTCCCGTATAGAATACAAAACTAAATCGTCCATGAAACAGGTAGAAATATTGTCATTAGAACATATTTTATCATTTACATCATAAATGTAATGTGTAATTGTTTAATTTTATTCATATAACTATTTTTAGGGGCTATAAAATAATATTGCACATGGGCAAGAATTTATTAAAATAGTTCCGCCGTTGCGTATTATACTTATTATTTTAAGAGTAAAATTTAGATTAATATATACGTTAAATTGGCTATATTAATTCTACATAAATAGCTTTCCTTATTAGTTCTTATTAAATTAACTTTCTTTAAGTTTTCAAAGATTAATTTTATTCTAATGCAGATAGTTACAGCCAGTTATAGGTGAAATTATTCAAAATGTCAATTTTTTTTAATTTTTTTAAATTTAATATAGGTACTGAATTACCTATTTGAAAATTAATATAAAATATACTCGTGTGATGGCGTAAATTTGTTCAAACTCTGAAGATACAACAGTAACTTCTCGAGTTGACCACGAGATATAATATGTTCAAGTAATGCGATTTTAAATTTGCGATAAAATCCAACAGAATACCAGATGGCTTTTCTACTGGTGCCATTTGGTTGATGTTAATATTATAATTTATAATATCATTATATTTTCCGTCATTTCTGTTTAAACGAAAATATTTATCTGTTATTTTTTTTCAAACGTGGGAATGCACATTTACATGGGTTCTATAGTGAATAGGGTTTATAAAATATAATGTATTTCTTTCAGATATTTTTTGGTATCTATATTTTTATTCTAAGCCACCATTTTAATGGTATAATTATTGATAATTTTATAATATAAATGATTGTGGCCCTAATTTATTTATCTCTTTTGGTGAGGATATATCATGATAAAGGATAATTAATCATTAGAAAAGATTTTATAATATACATTTGGTAGAGTATGTTTTAAAATATAACCTAAGTTTACGACATGTAAAATAAAATACAGTTGCAAAGTTTAGCCTATAAACGTCAAATTATTATTATTATTATTATTATTTTATATAAGGAAGGTAAGAATGAATTTAAATGTATCTTAAGTATAATATGTCCAAATCACATATTTTAATTACTGAAGTACCGGCCTTGGGGTTATTAGGAATGTTGATGATTTAAAATATAAATTGTTTTTATTATTGTAGTTACAAAATTAATAAGTTTGAACATAATGATAAAGGTAAAGTTTATTCAAGACATTTAATTGCTGAAAACTTTATGTATAGGTAGATTTTATATGAATTTGAATAATTCATACCAATTCGTATACATTTTATAATTTCAATTTAATAATTATATTACAATGTTAAATTCTGAAAAGAGTGAAGATATTATATAATACCTATACCTAAACAACATAATTAATGTATAGAATACACTGTGTTTATTCTACGTCATTTCAGGCTAGGTGTAGATATAATCTTGATAATTATTGTTCTATTTGAAAACATTTGATGCAATACTATCGTTATTTTCGTGAAGTGTGAAAAAAAACATTATAAATTATAATATAAAATATAATGATATAGGTACGTTTATAAATGCTACTCTGGTAGTATGGTTCGCTATAAACTATGGGTAAACACAAATTATAACATACATTAGTAAAATGCTTCTTGCTGTTAAAATAATAGCATATAGATTACCTGTGTACATTTTATATATTAAGATAATATAGCCCATAGATACGTCTCATTGTGTAAGCGTAGCAAACGTGTTTACAGTTCTAATGATTGAACGGTACAGTAGATATCTAGAATAATTATAATAATATGTAATTTTTGTTTATTTACCTATTAATTTAAATGCATGACAGCCGACGATTGATAACTACTTTTTTTTTTCTGGCACTGTGTTTTTATTGGTGTGTTATATTGTTATGGACTATAATTTACCTATAGTATTTCAACAAGTTATCCTATCCAGCTATTTAGTCTGCCTTGAAATATTTTACCATAGTAAATTAAACAAGAAGTCATAAACCACAGCAGGTGTATCTGTTATTATATTTCTCGTGATGTGATTTCAATATTAGTTCCATTAATCATTCCGATCATCTTGTTAGATTTTAAGGGTCATTTATTCACCTGTTAAATGATTTTAATACTCTCGGGACTCGGACCAGTGGTATTGACATTTTAACTATATATACTCGTTGTTATGAGTGGTTTTACGAACAACATTATTCACGATCATCATTGTAGTGATATGATTGCTGTATTTGATTTTGAGACAGATATTTCCATTTACAGTGAACCAATATTGTATTTTATGTATTTATATAATCATTTAATTTTAATAAATTATTATGTCTTATTGTAAAATGATTGAATTTAAAAACTACCTCAGTAATCATTTCAAAGCGTCGCGTACCTATAATATTTAATAGTTAAGACTAAGTTCAATTTATAGAAATACAAATAATACAATAATTATGTAAAAACGAAATTATCAATACATAATATATCAGTTTTATAATATGTTAATAGGTATATCTCAAATATAATACGCAGTACCTATATAATATTATTATAGTAACACCCTTCGTGCCTGACTAATAACAAAAACAAAAATGCATTCCGCGAGTGCACATTTAACAACACGATCGCGATGTGGCTTATAGCATAATATCTATAGTGTAATTGCGGGGCTTAATTAAAAAAATTACAGTTTTTCGTCGTGCATTTTTTATGCACGTATTTATTTTAATAATCATATTTATGGCTCGGCTATACTATAATAATCCAATATGCGAAGGTATCGAACAATATAAACGTAAGAGCGTAATATAAGATATAATAATACTGAATAAACGTATAAAAAGAGTATACATGTATATTTATATAATATTATGGACTATAGTATTCATTATACCTACTTATATTTATATACGCATGGACTTCACGCAGACAACAATAAACCGCAAGAGTAGTTGTGGCGCGCAACACACTTGTGTACGTCCGCGAAAAAGGATTGACTTACAGTCTCTCACGACAGGCACGTCATAGAAAGAACACGAAACCGCGCAAGACGTATTCATATTATATGGGTATAATATACCTAATAATATGTACGAAGTACCTATATAACTACGCTACGTCACTGGGAAATTTCAAAATATCGTAGTATTATCTACCTTACACCTACAGTACACTTATATTCCTATATACCTACCTTTTTAGGTATATTATGTACAGCAAAACATATGACGCACATGGACGTATGTCTACCTTGAACTACTGTTAAACATTTTTTTTATTTTTTATTTCCCAATTCATTTAATAGCACGCTTACATTTTTTTTTTTTTTTAATATTTTCACGGCCACAAAAAAACTCATTCATCCACTACATCCTTATTAAAACGCATCAATTGAAACACCTCATGACCTATAAGCAAAATACATACATACACATAAATCACAAACGCATAAACAAAATATATTATTTTTATGTTGATGCTAATGATGATGAGGGATCGAAATTGAATTTTCTAAAAAATTAAAATGTGATAAAAATTATATTTTATTTATTTAACCAAAAACAGGTACACAACGATAAAATACAAAAACAGTCAGAACAGATATTCTATAACACTCTTGTAAGCCTAACATGTGTTGGGAGAGTTGAATCATTCATGCATAGCTATATAATATTGTGGACTGATCATGCATGCATGCAAGCATGCGCTACAATAGTAAAAAAAAAAAAAAAAATATGTTATAAAATATTAGTACTTATTATTATTTTGTACTCTTCACATGTACAATATCAATTTAAAATAGTTAGGCACGCGTAGTTTTATAAAACAAACACAGGATTTAAAGTAGGGTTCGATTTTTTATCACGGCTACTATATTAGATATTAGAAATCTCAAATCAATGTCTCTATTTTAAATGTACAAAGTTTTAAATCAGAAATCATTTTTATAAATGCTATCGATAATACAATATACACTAAAATATTATTAAGTATTATAATATATTATGCAAAACAATATGCACTAAAAACTGTTAATAGATCATTAATAGTCATGGAATTAATATTTTATAACCTATACAACGATACACCTGATAAGCAAAAAACACAAAAAACATATACTATGCAATAAAATTTGTGCCCTAATGATGATGACTATTATTATTTGAATGACATTGTGTGCACACTATGCCCACTACGTATATACAACATGTACAGCAGACGGAAGAAATTCCTCAAGTGTTGGCCTCCTTCCCCCGATTAACCCCGACCGACAGATAGATGGATTAGGGGCTGTAAATATTAAAAAAAGGGTATATATATTATATTGTATTAATCATAAATTCAGAACATATATTATGTGTGTCATCGTCAGTCGTGGCGGCGGCTGTGAAAAAGAAGACGAACCCTCTATCTTTACATATCATCCGACGTCGTCTACAACAAAACGACATTTAGTCACGCTCGAAATTATGCCCTGAGGCGTAGTATGTGTACAGGGTGCTACAGAAACATTACTGTAGCAAGTACAATCAGACATAAAATATTTTTTTAATATGCTGTGTGCTTCTGTGTGTCAAACGATGTGGAATGAGACGTTAACTACTATTTTTTTTTCTTCTGCTTTCAGAAAGATTCCTTTTATGACGGTTGTCTATAAAGGTACATACTATATGCACTATAATATATCATGTACAGATGTAGGATAACAAATTGCGTACACTAATCGCTGTTTTTAATAAAGTCTTTTTAATTTCCCTCTATCCCGTTGTAATAGTGTTCCTGTAGACAAGTATATATATATATATATATAATTATATATAACTCATATGTACAACGTAAAATAAAAAACTAACATTTAGGTATGATAGTATTATAATTACAATACTATCTATACCTTATATATTAATTTGTATTTATGCACTTATTATGTATTTGATAATTACGATTAGTTGCATTTTTAAAAATTCAAATTTTTTGGTTGATTTTTATTACTAATTTTTATGGTAACACGCAGAATAATAATAGTGATTGCACTATAAATATAAAGTCTATAGAATGCAAGTGCGTTTAATTTATATGTATAGACTTTTCTCGTCTAATAGTGATTAATTTATAAGTAATTTGACACCGTAGATGTCTAATACATTCACATTTAAATTTAATAGAATTATATTATATTATATTATTAATATTTTTAATTTTATATAGAATTCAAATTCTACATGTGACCGAATTTCTACATAATATATAAAATTCAATTTTCAATGTATCACTAATTGCTATGTTATCATACAAATTATTGCAAATGTAGAAATTAGTGTCCCAGTAATATGGAAGATAGAAAATACAGATTGTTGCACAAATTCTGAAAAAAAATATAATAATTTAATATTCTCTCTAAAATCTTAAATATTATGTAAATCTTCATATAATATAATATGATAACAGCTATTACTTCTCTACCTTTACTATACCTATATAATTTTCAAGGTCTATTATTGTCACCTAAAATTATATCATATTCACAATTAAATATACTACATATACCCATTTAAGGTTATTTTATGGACATTATTTGTATGTTAAAATTAAAAATTATGTAGGTATAGGTAAATATATTTTTTGAATAAACAATCGAAATTTTAGGTTAAATTGCTATGTAGCATATCTGACGGTTATGTCGTATTCTATAATGCTATACATAGTAGTACGTAGTAGTTTTAAAAAGTTACTTAGCTCATGTATACACTATAGATCCTTCTAAAAAGATGACTGAACGGATTTAAAATTATAATCTGTAAACCATTATATACGGTCAGATAAGTATACCTAGAATGTTCATAAATAACAAAATCAAAAGAAGAATTATTGTTGTATTGACAATAATGTTCTGTCGTAAATCCCTTGTCTGTTTTCTTAATCGTTCTTGAATTATTAAGACCGTCCATCATATTACACAAAGCTTCGAAAAGTAAGTTAGTAAGCAATGATCATAAACCTACGTGTAGTGGATAATGGATATAAATATTATAATTTATTTAGTTATGGGATGGCTATATTTTTATAATGTCAATGTGCATACGGAATGATTTAACACGTAAAATTTAAAAAATATTATTGTTTACTTATATTATTATATTGGTTTATTGGTCATACCACGTGTGCTGCTTCTGTTTTATTAACGCTCGACAAAACAAATTTTACTCTGTTATTCTTAATTTTAGAATGCATAAATACTTTAACCTATAGTAATTAAAATATTTAGCCAAAATGGGTCCATCGTTAGTATACTTACCATTAAATTTAATTATTCAAAACGTAACAATTGTCATACTGTACATTAATAAGGCAAAGACAACGCGTATAGGCACGAGTGTACGATATCCTCTTATAATAATAATTACTAGGAATACTAAATTTTACAATTATTATAGTAATAGTACAGTACGTCAGTACATAACAGATACTCTGCAGCAATAATTATTTTCATTACACAATACTACGAATAAATAATATAATATATTATTCATCAATATGGTATGATTTAAAATTTGAATCATAAAAATATAAAATGCATTGAGAAGTTCAACAATTATTTATCCATAATACAACAAAATTATTTTGGTTTAGTGTTTCGTTCCAAACTAATATTTTCTTACTGCGTTTTAAAGTAAACTAATTTAAGTTTAAAAATAAAATAATTTTTAATATCATGCTTAAAATATGCTTTGTGTAATTCAATTGTTAGTCAATTTTCGTAAAAATTACTTTTATCACGAATCAAAAACAAACTTTTACAAGTGGATAGATAGTTAAATTTCTTCTTAATAAAACCAAATATTACCAAAGAATTCGACGTCATGTTTTAATAATATATATTTATAAGTAGGTAATAACTAATATATTATAATGAGTATTTTATTATCGTTTAAGAATACAGTATTCCGATTTTGAGTGACGAGTGGAAATGTGCGTGTGAAACATTAACAAACTATAATATAACACATTTCGGCAAAAACGTGGCAATACTAATGCACTATTATACGGTTTCAAAGAAACTAAACCGTACGCTCGATATAATAGTATGCACATATTATTATTTTACATCCGTTGGCCATATTTTGATAACGTTCAGACGATTTATGACCTATACACGACCGGGCGACTTTGATCAGCGATCAGCCTACTTGTCAATGTCAAGAGCACGCACATGGTGCCCGCCCGGCAGAATTATTGGTTTAATGCGAATATCGATATTGTGACATACGCTTTCTCGTTTCGGATCACGCTTAACGTCCAGTCTGGTGGTGAAGAATAATCACAGGGTAAATCATTTAATATACATGACGTGTTTGTATTATTATTATTAAGCAGGCACGAAATTACGAGAAACTACAAATACTTCAATAAATCAATAAAACGAGATAGGTGTAATATAATTCTGTATATTAAACCATAATATCTAATTTTTACTATATATACAATTGCCCAATTAAACGTACCTATAAAATGACATTATACTTTTATATCCGATACTTATTCAATACAATATGTACCTATATTTTATTAATATGTATATTTAAACTAAAATGATTGAATACAATATGTTTTATAAAAATATTAATTTTAAGAAAAACAATTTAAAATGATCTAACCTCTATGGTATTTATTTTTGTAGGTAATAGGTAGGTTTTATACCTCTATATTTCCGTGTTTTAGATCTAACTTCTTATTATTTAAATTTTTTATATCAATACAAGTTCAATATATTATTTTGGTATTTTACCCGTTTACAACTTTTATTAATGTTAGAAAAAATATAGTGTTTAGCCCTACAACCTATATAAGTATATATATAATTTTTTTTATATTATATTTCTTTTATAAAATAACAATATGCGGTCAATACACGATGGGGTCAATGTATATAGCGTCCGGAGTTGACAACGGTCAGTTCTTAATATTAAATGGTGTAAAATCATCGGCTCTGATTCAACTATACACACCTACACGTGAATATTGCATTGGATTTTATAAAGTCAAATGACCTGCCGCAATGTGTTTGGCAGTCCGCCGTTGGCCGGTGTGCGTCTTCTATTCGACGTTTTAACGTTTCAGATTGTATTGCACACCGTGCCCAATGTGTACTCTCGTGTGCGTGTGAATGCGCTTGTTTGTGTGCGTGCGTGTGGATGTGTGTGTGTGTACCACCCGCAAACAGGAAACGATTTTAGCCCCAAGACTTTATCGAAAACGGCAATCCCCGACGTTTGTCCTGGACAATCGGATATCATACACGAGATGACCATTGACCATATTATATTCAAATGCGTTTCTGTTTGAGAACTATACAATTTTATATTAGGAACTAAATATACACCTTCCTATATATTATAAAATGGTACGTGTATATGTGCACGTGCACAAACCACGTGACAATAAAATCGAAGAATATATTATATTTTCATATTATACTTACTACGTTAGTTTTGGACGAATGGGACTAATATTTAGTATATTATAGTATTATATTGTCCGCATCGAACTCCAACATACCGTTGTTCATTCAATGAGTGAATACTAAATGCAATAACAGTGTTCAAATTCAAACATTTTTTTGTCGTTACATTATTGTAATTTATAATTTTTCAGTCATATTTGTAGAACATTTAGCGAATTTTTTTTTTAATGTTTATTGTTTTTGTAAGTTGCTAAATTTATTTAATTAAAAATGTACACTTTAAAAACTAAAAGATATTCTAAACAGCATAACACGGATAATGTAGTAGTTTTGTATGCTAATTTAAAGTTAAACTAAGACTTAATTATTATTATTATTCGATACATTTTCTCCCAAAATGTTTTCTAAATATTTATTTATACTATACTCAACCTTCTAATTTTTCACATTTTTGAGTATTATCTCGGAATTACTCGAATGTATTATTACTAACATACCTTTAATTGTATTCTCACATAAATATAAAGAATGTAAGGTTAGGTTGTGTATAAAATAATTATAAAACAAATTAAAACACTATTGCAATATTAATTTAATTATACAATATTAAATATCAATTAATGAAACCACGGATCAATAGTCTTCTGATATTCTTCGTAGATATTCTACACATTTTACAACATTCTTTTACACTTCCGGTAGATTACTGTTTTCACGGTCGACGTATTTACGACTGTCTAATAGTCGAATTATATAGTCTCGTGTGTACACAACACTATTGATAACAATATGTAGACGTATTATACTACAGTATACTATACACACAATATTGATTAGTAATCAACGCCATTCAAATATTATTTATTGCTCCCCAAAAGCAAAATGCATTAAGTTTAAACGTGGTTGGTGATTGTTTATTAACACAAATTATTTAATGTTTGATGTCAAAGTATCTTCAATGAGACAACATTCTGATTAATTTATAATTTAGTTTTCATAAGGTATACTTCATAGTTCATGAATTAACCAACGGATCTTGCGTATACCTACCAGTCTACTTAAACTCACTAATCGCTCTATTTCAGGCCCCATCATGTTACTATCATACCAATATCAATATTTAACAAACAAAACAAATATAATATTAATTGCTTAATGATTACATTAAAATATTTCTCAATTCGCTTTATATACCTGTAATAGAATTATAGTCTATAGGTTCACATCATAATAAAACATAGACACTTTCGCTTTTCAATCTCGAGAATACCTAACAATCTTTCAGTCTTAAATAAAGCTGTTCACCGACACATTACATTAATTTTCTACGCGGTACCTACATTATTAGTTATTACGTATTCCTCTATTTTATTAATTATATTTATCAACTATAAGTTATAACCAAGGACAATTCATAGGTATTTGAGTAATTCAGCGTTTTATAATCATAACTTAAATACATTTACAACAACCGTTTGAATATTTTTTATTTAATATTTTATTACTCTTAATCTGCTCATAAAGACTAATTAAATTATAAAATTGTTTTATTAAAACTTTTTTAACTATATTATTATTTATGTGAATGTGAATCATCTTCAGGTTATTAAACTATTTTATACAATGAGGAACAAGCGTATAATATATGTTATAACACAAATCAAAACTATTGTTCGTATAATTATAATTTATTTTGTTACCTAGTTATTACCACTATTATAGGTACAGAATACGTTTTTAATGTACGATATTTTTTGTCAAAATTGACAAATTTTATGTATTTGAATATTATTTTTGTGTTTGTAGGTATAATAATTATATTGTCTTATTTACCTATGTTTTTATGAAATGAAAGTTGGCACATTTAAGTAAGTACTATAGATACACAATAAACATAATTTATCCTAACGAAACAATTACATACTATAGAAGTATAGACATGGTATTTTCTATTATATTAACGCTGACACATTGTCTCTATGATTATTAATTATTATATTATTGTATTTATATAATTTCAATTCATCGTTACTTTGCGGTATATAATATGAACTGCAATAAAATACATTACAATTGACCATAAATACCTTTTTTGTTCTTTAAAAACACGAACTAAAATACTGAATCATATTATTTCATGAAACATTTAATGTTTTTACTTTCAATATATTTAAATAAAAAATAACTCGTGGTGGCATCGGAACACCAATACAAACATTATAATTCCTATTTTAAAAAAAAGTATTAAATTTATTATTTTTTGTCTAACTGTCATCATTACCTACATACACCAAATATTTAAATTATATAATTATGCACACACTTTTTTTGTAATTTTCAAACAATAATTATTACACACAATTCATAAATGTTTCGTTCATTAGGTAACTTCTTAAAATATGACTATCACAATATCACCAACGTGTTTTAAAATAATTACTGCCAATAGTTTTAATTTCTATAAGCACTCAATTAGGTACAATAGTTTAGTTCACTGACCCATCACCCATGTCATATTATACCACACGGTACACCATACCATACCATACCATACCATACCATACCATACCATACCATACCATACCATACCATACCATACCATACCATACCATACCATACCATACCATACCATACCATACTATACTATATTATACCATACATATAATAATATAATATATACTATTATATTTTATAGGCCAAATTATGGGTATGGTTTAAGGCTTTAATTAATATTCACGTGCGCCCAAATTCAGAAACTGAATACATCTTCCTTTAGGTTGCACTGACGGAATATCTTATTAATCGCGACAGTATATTATTTTGGTTTGCTTGTTTATAAATTATAATGTTACTGTCAAAATATTTAACAATAACCGGAAACCAACTTGACCGAGGTATTGTAAGAATCGTGCATGATACCAGTGTCTATTAAAAATTGATAGGGATATTGTATAAAACAAATTAAGAATACAAGAAGTAACGACCCATTCGGTCGACAGAATATTATTCATGCCGTTGTCTTTGTACAATATATCTACTTAAATATGACTCATGGGTTATATCATTGGGCTAACCGATAGTGTCACTGAGTTGACGCCAATGCGTTTACCTATAAGGAGTGCAGTGAAACAAAATCACAAATGCGGACACGACGCTATCGAGTTACCACCTGCGTGGCATTGAAATGATTATTGGAATTAAATGAGTTATGGCGTCCAGTGACAAAATAACCGATCAACGTACATTATATACAATTATATAATAACGGATACATTTTTAATTTACATAATACAGTGAGCGTTGAAACGGAACGGAATTACGAAGGAATAAACTATTGCGATGTACCTAATGTAAAATTGTTATTTCTCGTATAACATATTAAATTATTCTCGCGTGATGTACAATCGGTCGCGCACAAAAGTACAAAACCCAGCAGGGGTATGCTAAACCTGTACACTGCGAGGGTTTGGACAATATTTTTTTGTATTGTACCTACCTGGACCATTATTTAGGTATTGGTACCTACCCTATATTTATTGCCACTAAGGCGCCAGTCTTACCAAAAGACATATTCGTTTTATATTCTTATCCGAATTCATTCTATAAAATATTTATGAATTTTTTTTCAAAACACTCCAGATTATATACTACACAAACATAACAGTAAAAACTGTACAATTTGTAGTATTTTTTTTATATTCTTAAACCGTATAGGTACTACACATGTTTTATACATTTGAACTATAAGTAAGATAAAGTCACTATAAAAAACACATTTTGTTAGAAAAATGTAAACTTATGACTTGAGGTAGGTACCTATATTATTTTTGCCATTATTATTTTATTGTTATTTTTCCTCACACCGTATTGTATTAGTACTATTATTAATAATATAGTACCTTACCTTAATTTATTGACTATTAACTGTAAATATTATAAAATTATTTTGTTTAGTAGGTAATTTATACAATATTTTAAGTAACTATGAAAAATATATTATATAAAAATAATTAAGTTCTAAACAAAATATGCATGGTCATTATTTGTCTATGTTTTTTTTTTTTTTGGTAAATTAAGAATTATGACTTAATATAATTTAACTACATAGTCATTAAGTATGATCTTCTTTGACTAGATTTTACGCTTTTAATTCATACTCTTTATTCCTAACTAAGGTAGTAAGTAATAAGTACTAAGTAACTATTGTTTGTAATATTAAATTATTTAAATGATCTGTAATGAATATTAAATTTGATATTATTATTTATAAAAACCAATTTATTCTTTTGCAATATTTTTTAGTATGTGTATAAACCTACTGACTATTTAAAGCCCTTTTTTGATGAAAATGTTACACTAATTCATGTGTCCTTGAGCGATGCATTTATTACTTTATTGTAAATGCAGTTTGTTAAGTACTCATATTTCATAATAAACTTTTCATACTGCTCATGTCAAACGTTAAAAGTTCAGAATTTAAGAGCACACTTAAATAAGTATTAACTCAAGGTTTAGTTATGTAGGTATCTTTTAAAAATATTATTGTACAAAATACCTGACCTAAATGGAAAATATTAAAAATTTGATATTTTTATATTTAGATATAATTATTATATATTTAGTGCTTTATACATAAATAGGATAATACATTGAATACACGATACACTATTAAACATTGCATATGCAGATTTGTACAAGTACAAAATATTCGTACTAACTATATAAGCAATGAATTTTACATATAAAAACAATATTTATTTGTAAATTTCTAAATATTTCAAATGACCAATAAAGATAAAGTAATTTTGCAAATATTACTTTGTAAATAATAAACCGAAATTTAAAAAATAAGATAACTATTATGGGGCGTATATACGTTACTTTTAGGTATATATAGATATACTTATAAATACGAATGGACCAAGAAATTAACTATAGAAATATTGTCAGAAGACTCAAGGTTACATGCACTTAAGTAAATCATACATGTATCTATGGTGTTTAAGTAGATTTCCAAATATTGTATGATCATAGTTGAAATTATATAATTTGCACTATGGTTCTCCATCTAGTCGGTACATGATTATTTTTTAAATATTTTTTTCTCAATGACTAGTTTAATAAGAAATCAAATTTCAGACAGCTTGGTACATTATACACGAATAAATATTTTTTTTTTAAACTGGTGTTTGGTTTAGTTGAAGCCTTCAAGGGCATACATCTAGTATGAAATGTATCTGTTGGACAAAACTAAATTCAATTAAATTAACAGAATTGTCGAGTTCATTTTAAAATTAGGTTAATATTATTGTCTTACGTTATTATTAAGCATAATATTTAATTTAATGCAAGTACCCTACGTACAATATCAGCTTTATGTGACATTTTAATACGAGGTTACTCATATTTATTGCTATGTAATAAACATTTAAAATTTATTTTTATAACTGTTTGTTTAAGGATAACATAACATGTTTAAATGGTTTTAGAAGCATTATAAACTCTGTTTAGGTATGTTTTTTTTTTTTTTTTTAATAAACCAATATTTATATTTTGCTAGAAATGAATAAAATGTAATAATTTCCAATACTTGATTTCGCTATCTATAATATAATATATTATAATATTCAGTTTATAATGATATTTATTTAAGATTATAATTTATTTAACTATTTAAGAATTTGTAATGTAATACCTAATATAAATATTAAATAATGGATTATACCTATAGTCATAAGATTGTATTGTTATGTTCTGTGTATCTCAAATCTATATTTACTATTATCGATTTCACCAAATAGATGGAAATATTAAAATGTTTTATTTTATGAATATTATTTTATTCATTATTATATACGTTCAAAATACCTTGTTACTTAACTTAAAGATACAAACAAAATGCAGTTTTACTCTTCTTTTTTTATAAGACAAAAGTTTTTAATTTTTTTTTTAATATATTATATTCATTAGAAAATGTGACTCAACAAATTATAACTTTCACGAGTGAATACGTGATTCATACAGGATAATCCAGTAAATAATAAAATTTAACTAAATGAGTATAGTTCTTGTCTATTATTTTAATATCTTATTTTAAACATAAAAATTAAAAAAAATTATATATGTAAATCAGTTAAAATATAGTAAAATATTTAAGTATACAATAAAATAGTAATGATAAAATAAAAATATAAAGTATCAGTGGTAGGTATTGTGCCATTATGATATAAACATATAATTATACAATATATTATACATATATATATACTATATAGGTACGTAATGAATAAATGCTTATTGTAATCTCGGTCAGTCTACAGTGATTATGTATTCCACATAAAAGTTTAATAATATAGATGTTATGCCTAGAATTTATTTCGGGAAACGTAATTAAATTAAATTTTTATATAGTATTAAATTTTGTTTTTTAATAACAGTGTCATATTCAGACTATATAATAGGATAGTAAACCTATTACTAATAATGTATATAAATGTTACTGTTACCTATTAGGATTTATAATACACATAATTATCTATGTTGAACAAAGTAACATATACTTTAAACAATACTATATTGAATAAGTAATTATGTATTTATATTTTATAGCTCATAAAAAGTTTGCAAAATCTCTGCATATCCTTACAACATTTATACTTGAAGATTCAAAAGGAGAATAATTAAAAATATAATATTATATTTATTTCTTCTCTACGTTTCCAATTATTTGTAGGACCACTGATAGTTAAAACATTTTAATATAAAATATTGTGTGTACGATATCCAACTTCACTTTAAAAGTAATCAATTTTAGAATGTAAATCAATTTTTACCAACTACCTATAGGCAATAGCATTTATAAAAAAACCTTTCTATTTTCGTTTATTAGGTACTTTATTGTAATTTTAACAAGATATATATATATATATATATATATATCATTATAATATGATTATAATAGGTAGGTATATAATAATATGTAACAAAGATTATCAAAATAAAACGTTTGTGCATGCTCAGTCACGCTCAAGAGTTAAGAAAGATTTACCTACACATAGGTACCTAATAATCCCCTCGTGGAAAAATACAAATAATATACCAACTACACCCATATATCGCGTGTAAATGTTTTCTGAAATACATAGTACTTAAATTTCTACTGATCTATTTAAAGATTTATTGGTAAATGTATATTGAACATAATAAAAATATTAAATTACTGAATTATAAGTTACCTAAAACTTATATTAAATCTTAAAGTTGAATTATTATTTTGTTAATCGTTAAAAATTTTAATAAATCTATATTTTCAAATAAATAGGTAATTCAATTTTTTATGAAGTTAACACATAGGTTGATTCCGTAGTGTATACGATATTGTTTTCAATTTTAAAATATAATAACAATTATCATAAAGTATAATATTTATTATTATTATTAATTTACTTTAATCTTAATAAAAATAGCATTACCTACAACCTACCTATAAGTTGGTGAACCACATATTGTGTTGATTATCATCTACTAGAAGTCTAGAATTCTACCACAAACATTTAAAATTTAAATAGAAGAAATCTATTATATATTTATATGTGTTATTAAATCTTAGTGATTTTTTTGCAATTATTAATTTGACATCAAAAATATTATATAATTTACAATATTTGATCCATGGATATTTAATATAAAAAAATACTTATTAACATTAGGGTTTGTAATTTGATTAATAGAAAAATACAATACAAATCAAATCAAACTTAATATTAATAATAAATATGATTAAGTATGATTAATATTAAATCACAGTTCAAATTTCAAAATGTTAAGATTATAGTATAGGTTACTAAACAATTAACATGGAATAAAAGTATAATAGCTCACGCAGTTAGTATTATAAAAGGTATTAATATAGGTATTGGTTATTAAAGTGACTTAATTTGTATTTAAATTACGTTTTATTTTCTATAAATGATTTCAAATTTGTTACGATAAGATGTAGGTACTAGCGATTTTGGAACCTCTTCAACCACCTAATTTTAATATATATATAACTTATTGTTCATTAAAACATCATTACACCCTTTAAAGCATATTTTTATTTTTTATTTCAAGGATGAGTACCTATATGTATTATATATAAACATATTCTAACATGCTACTCGTTGCTTTAACTGTTGTGTGATTGAAAATTGAAATCATAATTATTATATCCCGTACTTATGTATCATATAGTTAATGTTGACTACCGAGGATTTCCTCCGTATATTAACTGAAGCGCATTATTTACCGGATACATTATATTATATGTCCAATCTTACGATGATAATCAATTAAAAACCATGAATATTGAATATTATCAGTACACTCACAACATTTACTCATTCGGCATATCATTTGATAATATTATAATACTCGTAATATAATTTACATTTTATATATTACACAAAATATCATAACTTGAAGAGTGCTGCAGTGTAAATGTGTACCTATATTGTTTCTAAATTCGTTCAAACAGAGAATTCGATTTATGTAAACACCTATATAAATAAAAATATTATAACTTTTAATAACATTTAATAATAATAAAAAAACAACAACAAGTGAACCTCTTTGTTATACATTACAAATAATACATTTTAATTGTTAATTCTTTTATAAAGTAAAAATATGACAAGAAGTATCAAAATACAACAGAGTAAATAAATTATTTATAATGAAATATTAGCGTTCGTATTATATAATATAATATACGTATTTATGGAATCTACGGATTATTCATTTTTTTTTTTTTAAATAATCACGAAAAATAAAATTATGGATGATTGTTTCAACAACCATATCACCCTCTCCCCTCTCTCACATAAATACGCCACTGTGGTATAATATCTATTATTCTATTAGATATACAATATGCTCAAATTATGATTAGGATATAACTTAAAAAATTTGAACTTTATATTATTCGGCATATATAAATTAATTGTGTCATTAAACAAACAATTATTGTTCTAATCTAATCGACACTTCTCAACACACGAAAATGGTAAATAGTTTAATTTTTGTTAAAATTAATATGTGCTCATATATTTGATTTACCGTTTTTATAGTTCTAAATTGTTAATTGAATTATTCAAAAATACTGACAAATTTAATGTATGATATAGGTTCTATATTTTCTACAATAACGTTATGATAAGAACACGAATTGCTTTCAGAAAGAAAACATAGTCTCATGCACGAAACTAATAAAACATGAATCCCTTGCTCTAAATCTAAAACACTAGTTCATTTCATGGTTCACTTGTTCACTAACCCATTTTTGTTATTTTCGAAATAACTTTATAGGTAAATCGTGTATCAAAATTTAAAGAAAAAGTGTCGTTTAGGTAACCGGATATAATATATATATGTGTATATTGTATATATTTATCTATTGTGTGTACTACTATTCTACAATAACTGTATACTATACTATGTAAGTAATTCGTTATCCTATAATAATAATTATTATTAATAAATAAATAATAAGGTTATTGTTAAATTAAATGGCTTAAATTACTCGCATTTTATACTTTAATAATACATTCAAATTTTCATTAATTAATTTAATAATTGTTATTTTAATCTTTGTCGGCTGTATTCATTTTTAAATATAAATTGGCCTTTGAAAACATTTGACTAGATTAATAAAAATTATATTAAAATAGGTCAAAAATTGCAAAATTAATTAGATACGACTAATTAGCAGTGCCCATAAGCTTGAAGCTTTTATGCGCTGAGTATAGCAATAATTGCAGAATGACACCTGTCGTAAAATCATCATAAATTCAAGTTTGCATAACAATGTAAAGCCATTCGTGTTATATAACGCAGGTCACGCGGTGGATTCAAGTAAAATTCTCGGAATATAATATATTATTACGAGATTGAGGTATCCCGGGAAAGTCGGTGGGAAAAGATCGTTCGTCTTGCGTAGGTCGCCTGCGTGGCGTTGACATACTATAAATTACAATATAATAGTGACGACGACGATAATATTAATAATAATAATAATAATAATAATAATAACAATGCGATCGGGAACAAAACGAGAGTATTACCTATAATAATAATACTCATCTTATTATTATATATTATTATCTTTACGACTATTATAATGAGACGCACGTGACAAAAGTTTAACGGCAGCGGCAGACAGCGCTGCGGTCGAGGGTCAGCGAAGGTCGCGTAGCTGCCACCGCCGCCGGATCAGACGACGACCGTCGCCAGCGTACGTGGGGAGGTGAAAACGCACACACGACCGAGCTCGTCTCGCGTAGAAAAAAAACGTATCTCGCCGCTTTCTGGGGGGATCGTATTTTTTCGACCGCGACACCACATCGCCGCCACCGCCACCACTAGTTGATTCACGTTTTTCGTACCGGACGAGCGCGCGAGCCCGAACCTTCCACCGACCGCGACCGACGCTGCCCGGCCACCGCCACCGCCACCGCAGTCTGTAGGGTCAAAATAATCGCATCCCATATCTCTCGAGCGCGTGTGTTCGTCCGTCCGTCCGTCCGTCCGCGTCTGTCTCGCGTCACACGCGCCCGCGCTACAACGTACGCCCATACCGTACACCGCCGTCGACGTCGCCGCACGCCGCGCACACAAGGTGCCAGCGTTTTCGCGGTCAGTCGCAAAATATTATAAATTATAATATTAATATCATTGTCGCAAGTTTACACTAGTGAACTGTAAAGGAAGACGAAGAAAAGGATTTGTCTGGCGGATACCTGGTACTGGGAAAATATTATATTTCCGGTGAGTACCTACCTAACAATAATATTATTACCTATAATATCTGCAATACGTACACTGAAATATCATAAACGTCATGCGTGTATCCTAAAATAACATACCTATTATTATAATTGTAATATTATATATGATTTGTATTATATACGAGCGCTCGACCTTCCTTTTTCTGTCTCTTTCCCAAAATGCTTACTCTCCCGCGAATTCTTGGCATTTTATGCGCGAAATTATTATTGTTGCACTGCTCACAGTACCTACGCTGTGCGCGTTCCGATGCAACGGTTATTTTTACGACACAGGTACTTTTTTCCCCTGCGCTCTCTCCGCTGGTTATGACTATATAAAAATATTTGAGTTATAAACATGTTTCAACAATGGGAGCATATCAAGTGTGATGTGATTTTTTTGTTCTAAATTCTAACATAACATATAATCCGCAAACAGATAAATAATAATTTATTAACTCCATTTGAATTAATAAACTCAATTATTATTTATTTTTAACAATAAGTAACACTTTGTTTGCACTCTTATCTTTATCATTTGAGTAACTTGTACTTTCTTACATTACAACACATTGTTGAGACAGATTTAAAATTAGAACAATTTTAAACGATTGAATAAAGGCCGGCTATTAAAACCATTAAATATGCCAACGACAATAGTTGGCACTTTTAACCATGGTCAAGGACTTTTGGAAAAGTTACAATTTACGTATTTCATCTTCCGGTTTCACTAATTTTAAAGATATCGCGAAGAACTATACTATCTATTGTATAATAAACAAACATGCAGCTATAATAGTTGATTATCACGAGCTTCCAATGCTTAAAATTTTAAAACATATAATATCTTCATTCTACAATTAGTCCATATTTTGTTCATTCAAAGCAGTTCAATATAAGAAATGGCATGTTCTTTTAAAATAATTAATTTTAATCGAATTGTCATACTTAAGTACTTAATATATTATATTATATATTATAATTTTTATCTACGAGTATTATGGCGTTTCGATCTATAAGTTATTTTTACCTAGAACAGATAAACCTATTGCAAACATTTAGGAGGCTGGAGGGTTGCTGAATAAAGTAAATTTAGTGTATTCTTAAGGAAACTAAAATATTATATTGGCAATACGGATGGTTAGTGAGTTTTTTGCGAGTGGGTGGTGGAAAGGGGTGCCAAAATAAATTCACCCCAGTGTGCAAAAAAAGTGAATTTGATTTTGGTTACTTCACTAACTTATAAATATTACAATCAATAATAATATACTGAAAGTTATAAGTATTAAACAAATATACCACGTTTTATAGTATAAAGTGTATACACAAACACATTTATAAAATCCTTTAGTAAGTGGTAAAAGTAGGTATAATATATTACTGTATAGTATATTATTTAAAGCTTTGTGAAAAACTAAATTTAACCTTAAAATATGTTTGTTAAATTTTATTTGATTAAATAAATTGTATATTAAGCAGGAAGTATACTTCCCCAATCGTGACCTTAACCTTATTTCGAATGAAACCTGTTCAACGAATATCGTATAAATAATAATGTACATTATTATATAATCTTTATAAGTTCATTATTAATACCCACTAAAAATTACAATTATACCGTGGTTGCTGTTATATATTTTAATTGTGATATAATGCGTAATATAATTTTTATGGTACCGTACCGCTAACTCTCAATTGGTTCTCTTGGTTTAAAATAATAATTTAATAAGAATATTATGATTTGAAATAGGTATACATTTTTGTTTCATAGTTTAATTTAATATTGAATTAAAATCCACTCATTATTTATATAAATATTTTGTATAAAAAAGGCATATACATATGTTATGAACTATGATCACGTTAACATATTAATTAGATTTAATTAATTGGAAATACAATTTTCTATGTTACAAATAGGTATACGTGTACAGAAAAATTCAAATCAGAGCTAGATCTTAAAATTAAAATTCTGGATATATTTTAGGTATAATATAATAATATAACTTGTGAAAATATTTATATAGATGTTTGTATATTTTGAGCAGGAATATAAAGTGTGTCGAGGTGTTAAAAAAAACATATATATTTCGTGTTGACTATGTGAGATATTATAGATAATACACCATAAACCACAGGGCACCAGCGTCATATATCTATATTCTATATATAGATAGACGAAAAACCATAAAAATAAAAACTAAACTTGTTTTAATTAGAAATCATTAGTTCTAATAATTATAGTTAAAAATTAAAAATTATATTTATAAAAATTTGCATTTAATTAATTAAAGAATATTTGAGATCATATTTATTTTAATACACCCAACTATCTTTTTTAATTTTATGTATTGATATAACAAAATAGCATAGCATAATAGTAAAATATAAAAATTAAATTTATATTTTAATATTTTATTTTTATTTTTTTTTTTGGTATCTTTTTTTATATTTTTATTTTTAGTTTGTTTTTTGTGACTTTTTCATGAATCCATACATAATATTAATGAATGCTTATATAAACAAATATACATAATATAGGTATATAATATTATAATTTGACTTTTTAAATATTTACTTGTACAAGATCTAGAATTACCTACCTAGAAATAATTACATAACAGAATAATATTTTGGAAAATGTATAAAATAGTTTTATTTTTATAACCAAACATAATTAAAGAACTTTAATAATAATAAATTTGTTAAGTACATTTAAATCAGTTTAAAAAAAGTTATCTGTCATACGTTTATACACATACTAAACGTTGATATTTTTGTATGCGTTTTTCAAAGCATTTGAATATCATAATCAGGTGTATCATATGTGTTAGTTAATTACAAAATACTGTACAAATAAACACTTTTTGGTGAAAATATTCAAAACTAATAAAATAAATGCAAAACAAAGAAAATAATCTAATACATTTCTTCAGTAAAATACCGCCAGAAATATTAATATGCCATAAGTTTAATAATATATTACATAGTTAGTAGGTGCAATAGGTGCATAGGTCAATGTACAAAAAAGTAAACTATACTCGTATAGATATAATTTAACATCTACGGTTAAAATCAAATATAACGACCAGTATGTGATTAAACAGACAATATATTAAGTATTAAAAAAATATGTAATGTTTTTAGATTTGTATATGTGAATTTTGTGTTTTAGAAATATGATTACATAAAAAATTAAATCTTTCACTGCTTCCACACCTTATGATTATATGTTATCATGCTAAGCTCGTGTCACTTATTGTTTCGGTTCATTGTATCTTAAAAATATATTGTACTTTAACCGTTTCACTTCCATTCTGTGGCTAATTGTATGTTACATCGCAATATCAATTGTGGAGTTTTGAACTTTAAAAATACTAAAATAGTCAACAATTTATAGTTGTATGTGTCACCTGATCTATCTAAATGTTAAACCTATGTATTAATATAATATGTGTACAACGAGAAGATTAACTTATACAATTTGAAACTATTAATAGTCTTATTTAGTTTATTTAAATATAATTAGGTATATGATTTTAATACTTCTGTTTGAATAGATTTTTACCTTTCTAAAAATATAAAGGCATTCGAAACGATATAGGAGATAATAATTACCCAATGACTACTCAATGAAGGTAACAATTGTTTTTGCTATTTTATAGCTAGCTCGTCTTGAGTTAGTGCAATTCGTTATTATTACACTATGATTTCACAGTCAGAATATGCCAATTTATTGCCACATCATTTTCACACGTCTAAATACATTTGAACCATAATTCATCACATTCAGTAAAATCATTTAAATAAACCAAACAATATAATAATCATTACACATTTTACTTCTTGATCAATCTGAATATAATAAAACTAAAAAAAAAAATGTTCCTGAATTTAATATTGTCATACTTTCTATTAATAGTAATAATAATAATAATAAAAAAAAAATAATATTAGGCATTATTGAATATTGTTATTAAGTATATTATATTTAATCTTAAAATAAATCAATCACCACAATTTAATGTGTTTAATATTTCACATAACTGTATAAACATTAAAAAGTTATTTAAGTTTAAATAAATTATTATAAAGAATTTTAAAAAAAATTACGTTTCTAATAGTTTTAGCTAAAAATTTTGCAAACACTGTATTTTAAATTTTTAAAGTTATTTTTACTTTTAGACAATTCAATTCTTTGCACACAATCCATCGTCTAGACAACAAAATCGTTTAGGTATTTCAGTATAAATGCAGAATATAAAATGGCTGGATTGAAATAATACCAGTCGCACCCATTTCTCGTCCCTTTAGTATTCGATGAAAGTGACAATGACACCGTGTCTCGTATATACCTATATATGAAACCTACAATTCAGGTAATATAAATTATGATTCTATTGTATACGCATAACATGTATCGTATATATTGAGGGATATATTTTATATTTCTATAACCTTTCTATACTTAGTTTCATATCCGAATTTTATCTGATGTATTGTAGGGGATAAAAATGACCCAAGTATAATTTATTATCCATTAATCCACTACCATATCAAAAAAAATGTATGGGTGTGGTAACATAATATAATATAATTGTAGTATGTAGTCAGAATGTGAGCCAAGACAAGATTTTTAATTTTGATCTATTTTAACGACTGTAAACTGAACTTATCACACCCACATTTAACATGTATGAAAAATCTTACTTTTCTAATATAGTCAATAATGCTAGACGTTTTCTCAGAATTCGTAAAAATATTTGTATATTTTTGTTTTTACAAAATGTATACTATATTAATATATTATATTCGTGAAAATTAAAATATTTAAAAAATAAAACAACCCATTGTCTAAAATTTACTTTATTTTCATACTTATACAAAACAATACATACTTCTTACCAAGAAGATGTCTGGCCGTCTAGGCATTATTTATTCTTTCTTTCTGAACAAGGTTCAATTTATTTAATTCGCGTTGAGCAAAAATATTTATGTGTTTCTAGCTTAAAAAATAGAGATGATTAAATATTAATAGGAGTATTACGTAACTTAATTTTAAGAACCTAACCTATACGTTGACTTAAAGTCTTAACAGAACACCTCAATACTTGTTCCCGTCTTACAAACGTACAACATGGTACATTTTCGTCCAGTAGAATCAACTTTGTGTATTTATAGCTTGATATATTATAGTGAAAAAACCTATTATTAAACTTAAAGGTCAGAATATTATCCATGGTTTTTCGCTGGTTTTTTACGATACTTTAAGTTTTAAGTGAATTATGAGTATTTTAAAATATTAATATTTTACTTATATAATTCGCCTAAAAATTAAAACCAGTAAAGAACTGATGAGAGTAAACAGATATTGATTATACCTCGGTTTATATCTTTAAGTTTAAAAATAAGTATTTTCACTCTAATATCTAAGCTAATTATATATGATTGGTTCTGCTGAACTTAAATTTACTGTATTGCGCTTGGTCTGGAGAGAAAACAAAATTTAGTACGCTAATATCCACTTAAATGTGTACCGAAGTCAATCAATATACAGGCACGCGAGAGAAACCTTTATACTTCATTAATTAAAATTAAAAAATACCCCTTGAGGTATCTATCAATCATACTGGCTGTTGAACAAACTAATAGCATACTCTGTGGAGCATGCATGTATTATTCAATTAAAATCATTGCTCCACAAAATGTCTAGACACGTGCGTTTAACTCAATTACTAAAAACAGTTTTTGCGATTATACCGCAGGGTACCTATACTTAATAGTTTGTGGTTTACGTGCTGAAATTGTTACATATTTTTAGAAATGTTTTACCATATTAGAACTTTCAAACAGCAACGCTACAATCTATAAGTATTTTTTAGCTCTGTTACCTTCCGTTGTCAGAAACTCGTGCTAAGGTTTTTAAAAAAAATTCCAATTTTAATATTGTATACTCAATACCTATATTTCAATATATATATTTTTTTTTAATGAAATATAAATCGAATAACTTATTTTTAGTGATAATAAATGTATATAATACATTATCATATAATATATGATAATAAATATGTTATTTACTTCTAGTAACTAAAAACCATAACTAACATCTTTACCAATATCCACAATAAAACAAATACAAATACAAATTAAAAAAAAAAATGTATTATATCAAAATCTATTACTATATTCCGTATAAAATATTAAAATATATGACGTAAAAGCCATAGGTTATTTATCTTGCATCACGTTAAAAAACTAAATAGAATATTAAAGTTGTATAATACGACTAAGTACGGTAAAATGAGTTTATTTTAATTTTTTGTCGTCAACAATCGTTTAAGTCTTTAAAGCTCATAGACCATAGTACATATATCAGGTAGGTTCGGTTTTTATAAACATGCGTACGGTTAGCATAATAGAATATTAGATAGATGTATCTCTACTTCTTCTGAAAGAAACTTTCCTACAGTTTATGTTATTACGTTAGGTCAAAATAATAAATTATCGTTGTCGATGGTTGCATTGCTAATAGTTTGACTGCTAAGGTGAGGGTGCGATTCCCGACGATTATGTAATTAAATTCAATTTATCTTAACTAACAAGGCTGGTTTACGTTGTAGCGGATAGTGCGGAAAAAACTAAGTATTTTAATATCATAATTTATACAGTAGACCACTGGCAATCGACGACAGTGGGAAACGAGCTAATGATTTACAACAGGAAATATATTATATACGTGCATATTCTTATAATATACATGTATATTTTAGTATAATATGCAATACATCACATGTAGTCATGCCCTTTTAAACACTTAAGGCGGTCCCTTTACACGTGTTTTCGGTCACCCTGTATAGCAATTTATTACAAGAATATAATATCCCACACAATCAAGTTTTCTCACGTTTTTCTCATATACATATATAATAAGTACTTACAAAGTTGTAATTTCTTCTTGCGATGACAGAAAAACGGATGACATTTGACCTTTTATGATTATTATTATTATTTTTTTTTGTTTAGGGGTTGGTACGGCGAGGGGGTTAGAAACCAAGACTTACGTAGTCTGTGTTCCATATCATATAATATACGAGTGTTGTAAGTACCATCTGGTCATGTAAAATATTCAATTAACTTGAAAACCCGCATTGTCCTGTTAGGTTGTACACGGGAAAACGGACCCGTAGGCGGACCATATATATTATGATATACCATATATGTACCTATATAGTTTTGCGCGTGCACATATGGTCTTTAGTCTTTTGTTCGATGAAAACTGAAAGTCGCTTCTGAATACAACATACAATACGAATACAAAAGATTGTTCATATATTATATACATTTTTTGAGAGCTCATAACGTTTTTCATCCTAAACGTGACAAATTCCAAAATACAAATAATTCTATTGGAATTTTTGCTGATAAATTCCAATTCATCAACATCTGTGGTTAACATCAACATCGGATGTCTAGTGAAAGCAAAAATGACTTTTGCCGTTCAATATAAACGACTAGAAAAGTTAATCCAGTTTATCAGCCATATAAAATTATTTTATTTTTAGCAAGTAGGTAATAACAACAAGTGTATCATATAGTATATACAGAGCGATTCATTAAGTACACTCACCCACTCACTGCCATTTTTTCTTTTAATGGTGAATATAATCAAAGTATGATCTTTTTGATTTTTAAGTATTCTTCAAAATGTATTGTTTTAAAATATTTGGATTTAATATACCATTTAAGGAGTGTCATGTAGTGATATCAAATAGTTTTTTTTGAAATGAAAATCTTAGTTAACTTTTTTTTGTAAATGCTAATGAATTTTAATCTAATTTTTAACTAGTTTCTGTTGAGTAACTTAACTTGGTTTACTTTTTAAATATAATGTAGATTAAATAGGCCCATTATAATGAATTTGGAAAATATGGAAACTATAATAATTTGAACATTTGAGTAATTCATATTAATCTATCGATATTTTATGATTTGTTAAAATTTTTCATAGTATAATAAATCCAATATTACATATATTTTTTAAATTTTATAAAATGATTTCTAAGTATACATTATTTAGTATATTATAGTAACTACTTTTTTGAATTTCGATTTAGATACATCTATATTCTCAAAAACAACAAATTAATTGTTCAATAATTTACTGTAAAAAAAAAGTTGGTATTCGTTTGAAAAAAAAGTTTATAAGTCATAGAATACACCTTAAATGGTATAAAAATCTTAAACAAGAAAATGTATGAAAATAAACCATATGCTTCTTAATTCCAAAAATCAGAATTTAAATAATCGAGAATGCTTGATAGTATTATCATAGTAAATTAGGGAACAAAAGTTACAATGTGTTCATGATTGGTCATTAAAATACAATTAATTGTTTATACAATATTTTTTTGTTTAAAGAATAATTCCTAGAAGTTATCTGAAATCACCGATACATTTTACACCAATAATAAATATATACGATTGGACTCTTCGGATGTTTGATAAACGAGCGTTCCACACAAAATTAATCGTCACATTACCGTGGGGGCAAATAGAAGGGGTACGCTTAAAAAAAAATTAAAAAAGAAGGGGGACTCCGTCCCCCACGCCCCCCCAAATCAAGCACTGAATAAATTGCATCGGAGATTCAATTTGATAAATAGTTATTCTGTATTTTTAAGACATAAATAGTTCTCGAAATTGATTTACAAAATTATAAATTCAATGATATGCGTTGATATTATAATTTCAGTAGGTAATCAAAATTGTCAGTTTAATATTTTTATATAAACAATTTATTATGCTTGGAATCATATTGGAACTTATATAACACATTTATGATAAATATATTGTTATTGGTCATACGTTTTATATAATATTAAGTATATAAAAGATAAAATAAAATAAAAAATTCATTAAACCAATTAAAAAACACTCATCATTTAAAGATTAGAATAAAAAAAAACAATTATTATAACCAATAATTTATTATATAAGCAGATGAGAATTATAGGTCGTTAAGAAATCACCAATAAATATAAGCAAAGCAATTTGGTCCAGAACGTTATTCATATTATTATGACCTTTCTTCAAGATAAGACGATTGGAAATATTTGTGAGCTCCTTAATTATGTAATCACTTTTTTCAGTTCTTTTGTCACAACTATTTATGTGTCAATGGTTTTTTAGAATATTATGAAAAAAATAATTTGTTAAAATCTTTTTTGATTTATAAAAATATAATTTATTTTATTATATTATACATTTCGAAAATCAAAAACTAAAATCAATGTGTTTCGTACTTTAAACTTATTATTTTTATATTTAGTTTATTTAAATTATTTTATCTAACGATATTTGATAACTACTTTCTAGAATTGAATTTTTGATTTTGTAATATTATTAAATATCTATTAAATAACTAAAAAATAAATGAATTACTTATGGCTTTTATAAGTTCTAATAATTCATATTATATATTTACATGCCTTTTTTTAGCTTAAAAATAGCGGTACCTATCAATATTTTTTAATAATGTATATTATATCAGCATAATATATACTACCTACGTATATAGGTACAACTTATTATGAAACATAAAGCTATATTTTTAAAATTGTTAATTGTGTTCATACAAAATTCTTTACTCCTGTATATTTTATTATATAAGTGATAAATTTAAATAAAATAATTATGCAATGATATAATTGCAGTTAGGATTCGGTATACAAATTATTGATAAACATGGAAATCAATATGTCAGATGTACCTATTATTTTTAATGGTACACACTACACGAATACATGATAATAATAATAATAATAATAATATAAGTTAGGTACCTATGTGCTAGATATTTAAAACAATTGTTGTGGTTTTCTTCACATATTTCACACTAAAAACATGTTATACCAATTTTGATGATTATTTACCTTGACTACCTACGTGATTTTTCAACTATTATCATTATTATTTCAATTACTATGATGATTATTTTTTGGGGGTCATTTGATAACACGTCACATAGTTAGTACTAATCGATTGTCTCAATCTTATATGAGTTTCCAACATCAGTAGTTCATAGTTCATACAATAGTTTTGAATTATAATTACTATTAGACTTATTTATACAAAGGTCATTCTCAGTACTTGAATAATTACGTTTTGATATTTGATAAGTAATTCTACTTTAACTTAACTTTTTAACAAATTAAAAACAAGGTAAATAGGTATGTTTTCTGATTAAATTTTAATAATATTAAAATAAATAAAATATTCTCTCTACAAAATATATCATAGTATAACCTTTAAATAAATTAATGTATTATTATAACAATCATGAAACTAATATTTAATATTTTTTAATTATAAATATAGTTTAATTATTATGTGTTTATAACAAATATTAATAAAATATAATTTAATTAATAATATATAGTAATTATTATTGATAAATTTTATCAATATAATTATGTAGTAGCTCCTAATATTTTTTTTAGATTTTATTTGAATGTTTCCTTGAATTAATTAAATAATGACATTTCCTTATTTATTTAACATTTAGTAGGTATCAAGAACTATGACAGTTTTAAGACTGATCGAAAAAATAGATTTACATTTCTCTTTGCGTCATTGCAAATAAATTGGTTCCAAATCGTATTATATTTAATATTGAATGTCAACTTCTTCTATGTTTTTATAATAATTTCTCGTTATCCGAGAAAACTTGATATTGTTGTCAATAAAATCAGTAATGATACATGCAAATATAACATGGCACACATATTATAATATGACACATTCTATACAGCAAATTACTTAACTAACGTTAATAAAAATACAAATTACAAGATTATAATATTATCGCTAATACTCAATATTGATATTTTAAATTCGATATTAATTCAGTTATAGTTGAGTGAATGCTACATTACAACTAGATACTAATCACTAGTGTTTATTACAATACACTATTCAACTTTCAATTGATTTTCATGTTTATTTATTTATTTATTTTAATAATTGTTTTAAATGAAGACATTTAATCATCATTTACGGATATGTAATTATATTAAACATATAATATAATTTTATTTCGTAGAATTAAAAATATATAGTGTAGAACATTGATTTATGCTACCTTGACATATATATTAAACGGTTAATTTTCATGAAAGTATTAAACATAAAAAAAAAAATTATAATAAATAAATCGTATGTATTAACCAGTTAAACGGGTTTATATTTGTAAACGAATTCAAAATGTGCTTTTTTTTCTAAATTTGAATGTAAAGAAACTTGGAATTAAAATAAAACAATTTGGTTTTAAAAAGTGTATCTAGTATAACGTTTTTATAATATATAAATTATACTTATTTTTGAAACAATATACTGAATGAATTCCACTTGTTTGCTCTTTTGCCAATTTGAGCACGACAAGTGTAAATTTCTTGTGGCCAACGATACTGTTAATATTATAACTCATAAGTATTGGAGACTTTTTTTCCAATCAGGCATATAATAATGTAAGAACATTACTATGGATTCGGTTTATAGTCACAGTGAACCCAACCTAGCCTAACTCACTGCTTTTTTATTCTATCACTATAATATATAGGTTTTCATGTCTTGTTGAAGTATTGTTTTAGTTTAAATACCTACATAATATTTTTATCTGTAATAACTAGAGAAATGTTAATATTAATTTGAATGGCCTAAAGTAAAATAAATGGAAACATGGTGCATAATATGAGTACTAACTTAGCCCAAGGACGTTGAGTATGTAAACAGTTATAGGTACCATGATCATAAATACTGTCGCATAAATGGAAAATCATTATGAAATCCTTTATTCCTTATTAGATGTCTTAGAGTAATTATATTCAAATATTTAACGTATGGTTTTTGTTTTGATAATGTATTAGTCATCACATTAAAGATTTTTTTTATTTTCATTTTATATTTTTATATTATATCTTACATTAAACAACAAAACACTCAGCAAATCAAACACCTCAGAATGAGTTCATCCGTAGAAGAATTCATTTCGATTTCGATTACCATCGTGTTGGCGACGACAGTTACCACTAACCGGGTACATTATGACGCACTCGTACAGTATGTATGACAGCTACCCGTCTTCCAGAGACGTAACAAACAACCGGTTACCATGATAGCAATCCTGTTTAATATGCTTCAACGTACTCTTCTCTCAACCACCCTCTCCTTATAATGACGAACCAGACGAAGACAATAAAGACTCCTATATTTTTTTTTCGTTCTCCAATTTTGTCCTCTATTTTTTTATTTTTTATTTTATGGATTGTTATGCTGTATAATGCGTATATACGCGCTGACGATCTAGGTGGTCTGATTGTGAGTTTTACGGAAATACGAGTAAAATGCATGTCAGTTTGTAGTTTTGATTTTTTTTCAATGAGTTAAAATTATACATAAAACCTGGATTTATGTGTTTTAACTTTTGAGCTACCCGTATTACAGTACCAGGAATAACATTTTGTAACTATTAAATCTTACCAAAAAACCAGCATATGATTAACGGTACACAATATAATATTTTTCCTTAACGATCAGCTAGTATAACGTCATAATAATATATTAACTTTGAAATAAGTACTTTTGTTCGTGTAACATGTTCAAAACAGTCTGGAGTACATACACACATTCATTATACACCTATAAGAAAAAACACAATTTCTACAATACTTGTTGTATTATGCGTTTGTATGTATTTATTTATAGGTATAATATCATTATGCTTACGACTAGACTCACTCGTAAAATATTCCGAAGGACAAAAATCAAAATGTTTAATTGTAACGCATTTTGATACCTAGCCACACTATTATTATCCATAAGTGACTTTACAAAATTGTTGATGACTTGTACAAAATATTAAGTTTAAGAATATTATACCTATAATATTACTTCGGTAATAATTGAAAATTATTATTGTACAATGTACATGCTGATAAAAATTATATTGCTAATGATGAACAATTTAAAATTTTTACCTATGATTTTTTTCGACCGTGGCTTTATATTTTATTTAAAAATATCTTATAGTATCTTAAATGTTTTATAAAGTTTTATATTTGATAATCTAATTACATTTTCAAGACTTGCAACAAAACATAAAGAATAATAAATCCATCTGATGTTGAATATTTTTTAGAAAAGTTAAAGCTAGAAATTACTTTTTTTATGGTGCGAATGGATATTATGAGCATGTATAAACATACGAACGTTTTGGTTAACCACTGGTACTTGTCAGTTATTCATGGCCACACCACAAATCGTATTGTAATCTGCTAGAATCATTGATTTAATGATAAGGTATGAAAAATTCGGTATGTATTCTCGTTTTGAAATCGCGGCCTAGAAATGTCACATATTACACTTATCCTAAATCACTTAATTATACAAGAATCAAGATTATCAACACAATATGGGATCTAAACCTTATCACAATTATTTATTTATATCTCATTACAAGTGTAAAAAGTAACTGACAAACATTCACATTTACAATAATAAACATGTTAAAAAGTCGCATTTAGCTCACCATGACGATGTCGTCTACTGAAGGATTATAATTATCGGTCTAACGAGTGACTGGGTGCGTGATTTTTATTAAACGGCAATGGATTATTGTACTTGGCATAAATCAAAAGTTTTATTCTCTGTAGATTTTCTTAATCATAGATACACCCAGTCACCCAGACAAATAAAGCGAAATATAACGGACACGAAAATCGCGTGCATTTTACTAACACAAAAATTTAAAACCTAGACGTTTTATGCAAATGTGTACAATGCGCGTTTAACGAACTTTGTGACAATAGCGCCTACTGAATTTTTTAAGTGTATTATGTAGGTATGCGTAATTTTTTCATATATATTATATTCCTACATAATAATAGAACTGTGGCTACAAAAGGGGTTTTGAATTACAAAACAATATATAATGATATTCAAGGTCCATATTCATCGTATGGGTTTTTGTTGTTTTATGTTTATTTTTTTATCCGGTGTAACATTGTTTTGAAAAAATTGTTAAGTTTATTGATCCTTCAGATGCGGGCGTATAATACAATTTTTTTGGGCAATATTATTTTATGGAAGTATAGAGAACAAAACAAAAAAAGTAAAAAAACGCAACGTACATCGTAGAAATTTCGCTCACCGTCTGAAAAGTAAAAATGTGCTTCTATCGTAACGATACATTTGAAGGAGAATTAAAGTCATAGTAATAATGATAATAATAAAAAAAAATCCCATGTGCGTTCTTCATAAAACGGTGTACCCAATTAGGAAATTTGCCATCGACCAGTCGGACGAGTACCGTGTAGACACGACGGTACGAGTAAGTTGCTGTATATAATATACCTACGTCGGAGTTCCGTATCATGTATAATAGTAGATGAGTGGTCAATGGTCGTTGGTCGCGAAAATAATATACCTACGACATTAAATTCGGTTCTCAGAATCAGTGACGGACGCGTGGATTGCACGCAATAGTCAATGGGAAAAGTTTTTTAAGGGTCGACTTTCACATATCGTTACACGCGCCTAATGGTGTGTTTGAGTGTGTGCATGTGAGTGAGGTCAACATGACCCGATAGGCATTTAAGGTGTACATTTGAGAACAATTATAAAATTACTTCCAAAGATGGTTTTAGAAAATTTGTAGGCTTGTTAAATACAACAAATAAACAAATAAGTCTGTAAATAATAACGAAAAATATAGTTTTGTTGAAAACTCCCTAAATAATAGAAGAAGAAAAATAACTATAATGCTTGGTAATTCAAATTAATAGATTTCATAGATAAATAGTTATATTATATAGCTATAATAGTTTTTATTATACTTGGAAATAATGCCATTACAGGATCATCTTTATAATTTGCCAAAATAAATGTTTTGAAAAAGAATAACTGCAATTTATTTTTGGTCAAGTGATGTGAAATGGCTGGATTGAAATTTGTCATACTGAAACATAATACATAATGTATAATATATTAGATTTTACTAGAAAATTTAAAAATTTGAAGACATCAAACATCGTAAATGAGTTTAGTGTCTTTTAAGTTTCTAAAAAAAGTTATATTTATATTTTATTAGTTTTATTAAAAAAATTTAAACATAATTATGTAATATTAGTATAAGCATAAGTACCTATCTATATAGTAATAATAACGAATAAAATACAAAAAAGCTTAAAGGTTTTGTATAAAACGTGTTTATTTTTTCTTATATTGCATGTATAAAATATTGTTTTATTCTTAAAAATTAATTTATATTAACGGACAGTGGAAGTTGAGCTAAAAATAAGTTTCCTGGTAAGAAAATTCCGAGTACTTATCTTTAACCGGTATAATATAATGCTATAATAGTAAATCCATAAACCTTATCTTGAAATCTAATGTGCTTTCTCTGTTTTACACCTATTTAAAAAAAAAAAAAAAGTATAATATTATCTAACAAATCGTACATTCGTTATCAATGCATATTATTTATTTGTAGTCACACATTAAGTCAAACGAAGAATTCCACTCGAATTTAAATGAGAAAATGTGTTTCTATTGTAATGTACCGAATTCATAACATGCATTATTATTAAGAAAGAATAAATGATTCTACTCGGTTTTTGTCCTCGTCTACCATTAAAAGACAAATAACACTTAATTGTTGATAATTATGAAAAATAAAATTACAAAACAATTTGCTTCCATCATCTGTGATAAAAACCACAAGATTTCTCAAAACGATTACGTGATAATAATAATTACACCTACGTTATTTTCGTTCAATTTTAATAAAACACTTATACGAGTTATAAACTTATAAACTTATGATATATATGTGTATATATGACCAAGGTTCGCATAATTGTGTCAATGGGTGGAGTCTGTAATTTTTGGCTGATGACAAAAAGAAAAATGATGATTTAACTTTGTTTAACGTACCTACTACCTATGTTACATGTTTAAATACGCCTCGGTCGCCAGCGGCGGTTGTGACAGACGAGCATAGAACATGATAATAATACGCCATTTGGCTTTGTATAGGTAGTTAAATAGTAACTGGAGACTGGAGCTGTATTCGACTATAGTTATTAGTAGTACATATGGATAAATAACCTCCCTATAGCCGTACAGTTCAAACATTAGTATAGATATTATAATGCACCACACAGGTACACATATAGTGAAAACAAATGGTAAAAAACATGTGTATACCTACGTCGACGAGGTACTAGAGTAAATTATAATATTCAAAATACAAAACCACTTCAATTACAAATCACTATAATATAGTCAACCATCGTATCACATTATTATTCTTAGTTCAAATGTTTAGGTTGCATAATATCTGTTATTAGAATAATGAAAATTATTTTAAAATAACCTAGTATATTTATTATAATACAGTAAAGTTACATTTCTTTTTGTATTAATCATTACTATTTAGTATTTACTTCGACACGAAATTTTAAATTATTGTTGTTGAGTTTAATTTTACAGTGTATCTGTTTATTTATTATATGATATTGTGTAAATACTCAATTTTCTAATTATTTTTGTTTATTTTTTATTTTTTTTTGCAATTTCAAATTTTCAACAATATTTCAGTTAACTTACTATCCTTTAAGTTGTACTTTCCTATAATAAAATGTTTTTTTTTCTAAATTTCAGTATAATTATTTTAATATGACTTATTATAACTATTATTTAATACTTATTTTAATATACACCTTTTCAATTTTAATCTGTTAACATTTTTTTATCATAATATATTATAAAAAGATTTAATTAATTTGTAATGATATAGTTTTATGATTTATGATTTTCGTCCTAATACGTGAAAACCATATTTAACTGTAATTATCATTTTAATTTTACATGTCGTTGAAATAGGTAAAATAAACAAGTTTTCAATTTAATTTTTTTTAAATACAATCGGCATAGCAATTAAATTTAAAAACCGTTAATGAGACTGACAAACAGTAGGTACCTATATATTTATTGCTACAGAATATAAAAATTTGAGTTCACTATTTTATATATGTTTTATTTTAACAGTTATATAAATAGGTATATTAAAAGGTTATCATTGTATGAATTCTTCTTAATCTTATTAAAAGTGCCATATTATCTTAACTCGTATAATTTCCAATACTTTTGAATTTTAGTTATAAATCTAATAAACATAAATTCTCAGTATTCATTTAATTAATTATAATCAAACATATGTATATGGTACTATGCATTGTAATTTTATATTCATGCGCATTTATTTTAGTTTTTTGTTATAAGTTATTACGAGTATAATATAATATTAAACTAATCCTATATTAAAAAATGTAATACTAAAAAATATTCAGCTGACAAACATATCCTACTTATACCATATTGAGTTTTTTTAACTCTATAATATATTTACCTATATTTATAACTCTGGAATGATAGTTCGACAGTGAGTATGATCTATAGCTAACTTAAAAATATTGTATCCCAGTAATGGAATATAATATATTTCCGTCTTTTAGAAAGTCCTATTGACAGTCAATATTTGTTTACACATAATAATATGTTGTCTTCGTGTATAGGTACGTACCTAATGAAATCTAATAGCGAGCGTTGTAGTAGTTTTATAAGAGCTGTTCCAGCCCCTCTTATTGTAACACACGGAACAGTTCTTTACAAGACATGTTTTGGCCGTTTTTAAAACTGGAAAAGTGTTAAAACATTCGGGAATATGGACTTGGAATATAAACACGAACATATTCTGTGCCTGAAAACAACGATAAAAATTTCAAATATTTTGGTTGGTCTATATAGCAGTCTACCGGTGAATGAAATATATCAGCTAATATATATGAATAACATTGCAGTAATAGAAGCATTTTATCGTTAAGACATACTACTACAGGAATTTAAATGACACTTAATTCAAACCAAATTCAAAAACATTTTTTAATGATATATTAATTACTTTTAAGTTATATTTTAACATCCGTGAATAAAATAACTAATAAGTGACTCGTATAATATACCTAAAACGCGATTAGCGCATTTTGGAAAGTATAATATATATTCGTATTAGTGACGATCATTATAATTCGAAAAAAAACTAATAATTATAAATTCTTTTCGAAAAACTATTATAAATGTGAACTGTGTGGAAAACGATGTAAGGTTACGATACGACAAGCTGCAGTAGTTTTTTATTCTGGGTTGGTAGTTGGTAAATAAATCAGTGGTTACCAATTAATATTTTTGAAGAGCCATATTGGAAATTTGGAAATTGTTCGTCGTCATGAAAATTCAGAGGACATATTTTTAACATTATATTATTATCAAATTGTAAGACTTTATGATTAATGTATTTCCTCGTTAGCGGTCCGCGGGGTAAAATTTGTTAGCGGTCCACCTTTTGGTGACCCCTGGTATAAAATAGGTATATATAATATTTGTGGCCGAAATAAATGATTGTTATTATGCTATATAGACTGTTTGTCTAGAGTGACAATAATATTCGATTACCTGTTTGATTTCCCCTACCCGCTAGCGATGTATCATAAAACTGCTTATGCCGAAATCGGGTTAACCGTCCGGGGTTTTTTTTTTGCCAACACGTCGGTGAAATTTGAATCGTTGTTCGACTCCGAGAGAGATTTTGCAATAGTTTTATAGGTATATTGTAGTTAAAGGTAGGAAGTTCGAGTACGAAAATTTGTCACAATTGGTTTTCAAAATATTTGAAACAATTTGATGCTGACGATCGGGCTGCTGATATTATACCTGCACCACGACCTATTTGTCTGGCGGTGATGAATTAATGCATCGTGTTCAGTTGTAGATTCAAATCTACTGGATATTACTAAATTCGGTTTATTATACCAGTACCGGTTTCACTTTTCACACGTGTTCCGCGTTTTTGCGGGCCATTTGCACACAATTGCTTCAGGAGACCAAACTATCACTGTGTTCATTTTATCTTTTTTTTTTCATACTCGCCTTGAAGAATTGAGTGTAACGTGTGCTGTATCCGAGGAAACAACAGTATAATATTATCCGAAGGCTTATTGTAGCGAAAAATAAACGTGTAAAATTAATTACAGTTTGCTGCTCGTTGTTCGCTCAATGTTATCAACGTATAAATGAACCTATATTATATCAAAGAAATCCGATATCGCAAGTGTATATTATATATAAATATATATAAGTTATAAATATTAATATCACTTACTGTCTGTTTTAAATACGTCTTGTCTTGTGAAACACTACAACATATTTAAGGGCAGCAATTGGTTTCCATTCGACTACTCTCTTATAAACATACTGAATAATCTTATAATATAATACACTTAAGTAATTCAAGAGATTCATTTTATTATAACTTTTTTATATAATGGTGCACTATATAATTACTCACTAGTTTTTCGATTATTTTGATTTCATTTAAGATTTATCAAAATACCTCGATATAATTATTAATATTTTATAACACAGGACAGTATTCTTAGTAAATATGATCAATTAATTTATGCAATATAATTCAACATGTATGGTAGTACCTTTGAATAATATGATGATAATTTTTCAATTACAAAATGATTTAAAATGAAAATTGTAATCGATAAAATCGAAAACCACAATCCTAATTTTTTTTAATTTATAAATTATTATTTATAATAATAATTTTAATACATTATCTGCTATGGTTTTTACTTATATTTTAAAGAGTTCTTAAACTAAACACAATGCAATTAGTATATATATATATAGGTATATATATTTTTATGTTAAGAATTATCATTAAAGCTAGTTTATATTTTATTTTTAGTCGTGTACTCGTACCAAATAGATAACATTTTTATTGTAATTAATATTATAAAACCAAAAATGAAATCATTAAAAAGGATTAAAAAGAGGAAATGGATTGTCGGAAATAAGCAATCGGTATTATATTGTATTTATTCTACTGCGTTATTATTTTATAAGTTATACACTCAGACAGTTGTTTTATTTGATAGCCAAAAAGTCTATAATAAATATAATCTATACATTTTTTTTAGTTTAATATTTAATCATATTATTTAGTAAAATTCAAAATTAAATTATAAATTTATATTTGTTTAAAATAATATTATTAGTTAGATTATTCATGGAACATATAATCTATATCCTTTGCATTTACAAAAAATAGTTTGTTAAATATTTTTGATATGACTAGGTATTGTAAAATACTAAACAAGTAACATAGTACTATTCATTGATATGTAATAGTAGGTACTGATATATCTAAACAGAAGCACCTATGTTATAATATATTACAATATTAATTTAACAGTTTCTTGTAGGTGAATTATAATAATGAAACATATTTACCTATTTGTTATTAATAGTAAATAATCTAATTAGACATTCTATTAAATACGATTGTATTAGTTAAAAAGCGATGCCATTTTTATATCACTATTAATTAACGACATGTTGTTTAAATTATTATTATTTAAACTAGGAATAAAAATAAATATTATTTTAAGATATGAATTAATAAGAAACTAACCGTCAACTAGAATCTTATTCAGTTTAAAATAAAATTATTAAGAGTATTTACTTTTGTTAAAATAATGATTTCTTAGTCAAATCACAACTAATACCTTTCCTTAATTTTAAATACAAATATTTTGTCTACACATATGATATAATAAATTTTACAAAAAAAAAAAAAAGTAATTGTGTTACCTATATATTAATACGCAGTCTATTTTTTTTGTCATTCAAAATATAAACTACTGAATAAAAATATGAAAATAGATAGACAGATATACACTAGATTAATATTGCAGTGCATTCCAAATCGTTAAAATAAATACTCGTCAATTTTTTATCGCGTTTATTATTTTATTAATCACTTCGTCACTTGATACCTAATTAATGTATTCTGTTGTTATTTTGTGAGATTATTATACTATCCATATTATTGACGTGTTTATCAATAACTTTTAACATTCCTAATACCTAATATAAAATATATTATGATATGACATGGTGTAATTTATTTTAACTTTGTATGCTCGTTTTATTATATACTTGGTATTCAATTATTATTAAATTATTATTTATAAATTTTAGAAATAGATACATCTGAGAATAAAAACAAAATCAATACAATAACAAATTACTAGCGTAGTAATTTAATTCTGAAGTCATCTAAATGCTTTTTTTTTATTATTACAGGAAGAAATGCAGTTATGATCCCACAAGCCATGCAAGCACTTATGGTCCTGTGTGCCTTGTTTATTGCAAGTGCATCCGCTACACCATGTCCTCATCCGTGCAAATGTTTTACCACCGAGAATGGAATACAAGTAGCTAATTGTACTAACTTACCGGATCAAATGACGACCGCATGGCCACAAAAAATTCTTCGAATTCACTTTGAAACAGACCGAGGGACAACGGTTATGTTAAAAAACAAGGTGTTCAAACATTTTCCACGACTTACGTATCTAGATATAACTGGAGGTACAATACACTATGTAGGAAATTTGGCGTTTGATGGGTTACCGGAATTAGTGGAACTTAATCTTGTAGGAACGGGTATAAGAAAATTACACCGAAATACATTCACAAGCAACCGGAAACTGGCATTCTTGTCCTTGAGTAAAAATCCTAGACTATTTGTAGGTCCTTCGTTCCTGGCGTCTGAATCTATAACTGAGCTCGACTTATCGGAATGTGGTTTGACAACACTGAAAAGTGTATATTTTAAAAGTTTACCAAATTTAAAATACTTGTTTGCTACGAAAAATGATCTCAAAGTACTCGGTACACAATTTGGACCTCCTGGTGTTAAGTTTGTAAACCTTGCCCATAATAAAATTGAATACATCTACGAAGACTTGGAAACATATAAACGTTTGAGAACAATCGATCTTACTGGAAATCCAGTTAACTGTACGTGTGAACTTTCAGAAATTGATAAAAAATTATCATCTAGGGGCGTGGCATTCGGAAATTCGATAATGTGTAATAATACTGGAAAACCATTGGGTGATATGTTAGAAGTATGTTCAGACAAAGAAATGATGGGTGATGATCCTATGGATATGTACCAGGAAGATCATTTGTTAAAAATTGATAAAAGTACTATACACTCTATGGAAGAACTTGAAGAATCTGGTTCAGGTTCAGGTAGTGGTGATGGTGAAATAATTACCATGATAGACATTAAATCTACAGCACAGACTGAAATTAAAGACGTACACAATGATACACAAATTAATGAAGTCAAAAACAATACACAAATTGAAGAAGTATTGACCAAAACTCATGTCAATGAAACATTTATAGTTCCTAATATCGAAACAACTTCGATAGAACCAACTACCGCCGTGTACGTATCGTCTAAAGATGTGACGGAGGAAACTACTATACTTCCGTCTGAGGAAGTTATGGTTCATGTTCAGCCTACGATTCATCCTTCTGATAGTAATTCCTCCACAATGCGATCTAGCATGGACCGTGGAATTGTTTCTCAGACAATACAAGCGCCAGAAGACGAAGAAAACGTCCAAAACAAGGTAGCCGAGTTCTTAAAGTCTAATGTTGGAATAACTGGAACAGCGGCTATATTGGCAATAGTCATTATAGCTATTGTGTACAAAGCCGTATGTTTGGGAAAATCACGAAGTCACAGTACTGTGGCCTGCAATGATAAATCAGTCGAGCTCAAAGATATAAAATACGAAGCGGCAAACACGGAGGACACGCACAACCATCGCGATGATTCACCGGCTAGTTCGGTGGAAGAAAACCTACTGGGAGACCACGATAGCGATGACGAAGATGACAGTAACGGATATAATGAAGACGATATGTCTTCAACGCTGGCAATGAATGGTCATGCTCAAAATGGTTTGTTGAACAGCGTTATGGATGCGGTGAACAATAAAGAAGAGCCATCGAAATCTGCGTCCGACGGCCAAGACGTTCCTACCAAAGTGATAGTGAAATTGTGTGAAACTCCAAAAGCCTCCAGGCCAATAACAATTAATAACGTCCATTAAGTACTCTGCAACATGAAGTAGCTCCTATATTATTGGACGACATCGAAAAAAACATATCCAAATGTAAAATTCGTAGCATAATGTATGTTTACCATTTAAATGTATTAACTGTGCACCGTGTATAATTTAAGTTTTAACAGACCATTTTAAAATAAACTATATTTACACAACAAAGAGTAAAACGATACAAATCAAATATCTGATGTATAATAATAGTTAACTATTGTTGGGTTTAACGGTTAACTTTGTTCCAAGGTGTCCTCGTTTTTGTTGTACCTACATCGACGATTCAATTTACATTTGTTTAGTTGTATAATATGATTATATTTTTATCATTAAGCATTTGCCTAGTTAAAAAATCATACTATATAATATCCATATGTTTAGAGGCACAAAACATTGTAAATGTACATTTTGCTTAAATATTTAATATTATTTTATTTATTGTTTTTTCTACTATTTATTTTTTAATGATCTGTAACTTATGTTAAATTTTAATGTAAATTGTTTTTAATGTAGGTTTATAAACTACGATTATTTGTTTTTTTTTTTTTTTTTTGTAAATAAATAATTATTATTAAATTTTACAGGTTTTCAAATTAAATTAATAATGAATAAACTATTTTAATTTGTTTTAAGTACTTAAGATATATATTTTTTTAAGAAGTAGAATATGACTATTTAAATAAGAATTTCAACGTAACAATCGCCAACTTAATCACTGATTTATTAAAAAAACGCATTAGTGATTGTTAGGGTTTGAAACTTGGTATACCATAAAACAGTAGATTACATGTGTATGCTGTGTATAATATACTTAATATATACTTCGTAAAAAACCAACATTATAGGCTGCAAAGAAAGTCTATTTAAAAATAATGTTCCACTCATAAAGCATGTCTGTTTTGAATACAGTTTTAAACATGTACCAACTGTAATATGTTAAGTCCAAGCAGTAGATTGATTACACCGATATAAGGTAAATGAATTATGAGCAAATAATAATAAGTATTGTTACCTATCACATTAGTGTTATCCAATGCCTAAAATAACATATGATATAAAAAAAATATATATTTTTTTATTATTAATGTATTACGATTATTATATATTTTTTAAATATTGAAGTAATAAACAACATTCATCTAATATTAATATTGTAAATATAATAAATATTATTTCTATAGCTAATTCGCCATTATAATGTACTAGTTACCAAAAAACATTATCGATACTTAACATATAATTTTACTAAGAGGATGTCACACTCGCATAAAATTGTATCTGTATTACCTACTATAACGACTTGTTTTCGTATAACATATTGTTGTAGTTTACATTCAACAGTTTTAATGATGTGTTATTATTCCTGTGGTGCTTAAGGATAAAACTGGTGGGGGGGGGATGGGAAGAAAAATATAATTAATTATTTACAAAAATCAAAACCGTAATCTAATTTTTTGTTCTTACACAAGTCTTAAAATTCATTTTATGACTTCAAAACTAATCGAAGGTATATCATTGACATTTTTAAAGAATTATTTTGTTTGCGTATTATTTGGGTTAAGAGCAAAATGATACTTTTTCCTCATACTAAAATTTCAGAGGGTCAAGTGCCTCCCTTCAAAAAATGAAAATAAGCCAGTGTTGTTATCTTATAACTCTATTAAACATAGTGAATAAATAATTATCAAACTTAAAGGCATAAACATGAATTGTATTTTCCCTTTGATTTTTATCATATTTTAATTTTTAATTTAAGTATGAGTGTAAAATATTATTATTTCAAAATTTTTATAATTAACATAAAAATGAAAATATAAAAAAAAACTCATGAAAGCAATCTGGCTGGACGTAAATTATACATGTCTATTTGTAAGATGGGAAAACTCATCATGTACCTAGATGTAATGTATTAAGTGTCTTCTTAATCAGTTGGTTATCATAATAATATTATCTACAAATTCATATCGTATGATTTACTGGGAAATAATAAAAATGATAAAATAATATAATATATAATTAATATAGCAATGTATTTTCGCACACGAGCAAGTATTGTTAAAAGTAAAATATAATTACAAAGTGCAAACATATAGTTTATCATTGGACGTGTATTATATTAATTAATTTATAGTACCTATTGGATATTTGCAATTCAAGTGTAATATTAATTATCAAACCAAATTAAAATAGATACGATTTGAAAATTATATCTGTTATTGACACATAAAATAAAATTAAATAAGTTCGGTACGTGTAGATATGCATAGAAGCAATAACACATTAATAAATCAATAAAAAAAATTCAGATAGGTACTGCCCAACTGTTTAAACAGTTTTTGTTTGCTTCAGCGATTGTAGGGTCACCGTGGACGTACAAAGTTCGAAAGTTGAATTTGTGAATTGCGGTTTTGAAGTTAAATAACATCACGTTATCAATAATATGTGCTTACAAGTTACAACCAACCTATTTTAGTCCAGACTTGTAAATGTAAACAGTATAATAAGTAAGTACATAATTTAAAAAAATAACTAATAATAATATGTACATAATTAATGGGTCAATGTATTATAATTTATGAAGAACATGTGTATAAATTATATAATATACATTTTACAAAATATGTTTATGCATACCAATACTTGTAAAGTTGTATAATATTTTAATTTTCTAAATTATTATAAAAAAAAAAATAATAATTTATTAAATTCTGAGAAAAATTTAATTCATTTAATAAAAATGTTTGTATAAAATAACCTATCACATTATATAAATGTCTATTCAAATATGAAAAAAAATAAAATAAAATAAAACAACTTTAGAATTTCCTTATTACAAAGCGTCCACATATTTAATATTTTAATCAGAATTATACTGACTTTGGTGTAGAGAAATATGAATTTACATGAAAATCAGAACCACTATTATACATATACTATTTAAAATGTTATCAAAAAGTCATTAGGGACTGTTAATGCAACCATGCAGGCAGACGATGGCGAATAATCAAACATATCCTATACGTCGTACATGCTTGTGAGCATTGTAATTCTAGTGAATCGATTATAGACACATTTATTCGTTTTTAAGTATTTGAAAATCACTACGCATTAATGCGAATTCCTGTGTTAGTACAATTAATCATGTTGACCTAGCGTCCACTGTATTTAATCTTCAATTCAATTATTTTGACGATAACGTGCAGAGGTAAGATATTTATCGGTGAACAATGTTAAATTTTTAAAACTCGATTTGTGTTATTTTGTTTCATAAATATGTGATTTACAAAATATTTTTCAATCATGGTATATATATATAGATTATTTAAATCTAACTTGTAATTATTTTCTGTTTATAATTTCAATTTTGTCAAAATTTGAAAATTTAAAATGTGTACACAGTAATAATTTTGTATTTTCTAATTTTAGATTTAATTAAGAACTATTTATGAGGAACGGTATATAACATTTTAAACTTTAGTTATAAAAATGAAACATTTTAATTCAGTACAAAAATATAATGTTCAAACCTATGTATTATTTTTAAATTATTAACAGAATATCTTAAATTACATTTTTAAGGAATTTTATCGATACTAAACATTTTTGTGTACATATTTACTTGTGAAACAAAAAAAATGTATAATAATTAGAAAATTTCTAATGTTTTTAATAGTTTAAAATTAACCTTAATATTTTGAATATTTTATTGAAGACAGAAAATAATAGTTTAACGAATAGTCAAAAATAATATTTTTTCAGTATGAAGGGTTGTTCGTTTTTTAATTACAACAAAATAAGAAGGTCAATAATCTATTTAAAAAATTTCATTTTTTCTTAATTTTTTTTTTCAATTTAAAGAAGTTTTCGAAAATGATCTCTTTAATCTTCCAATTTTCAATCATATTCACTTTTTACTAAAAAAAGATATTGAAGTACTTGTACTGTTTCAAATTGTGACAGAAACAAAAATATGTTATTTTGAACTGAACATGTAAATTTAAATAAAGGCGCCCGATTTAGACTTGGTAGGCAACTTATCTTTGAGATTTGTTTGTGTAGACTGGATGTTTTCGATTATTAATTATCTAACGACTCAAAATAACCATTTGTATTATAAATATAATTTAGTTTTGTACATGATAATTAAGGTAAAATTTAAGTCGATAAAATAATAATAAAAATATAAAACCAACAATTTTAAATGCTAAAATATATTTTATGTTAGAATTTGAAAATAATTATTGAGATCAATTATTTTCATAGTATTACAGTTTAATTATACATTTTGTTCAAATATTAATTTATTCACATCGTAAAATGTACGATTTCGAACTTTGTACGTAGGTACCATATAACATGTTTGTCTATAATATAAATTATAATATTATACCTATTCTATATTGTTCAATATTTTTCTTCTATTTGTTAAAATATCTTATCAATAAACGATAATTGCGTTTTACCTTATATTTATTATTTATAATTGATATCATCATAATAATAAAATGATTAGTAATTACAGGAGATAACATTAAATTTAACAGGAAATAGCTAATTTATTCTACTATCTATAGAGTATAGACTATAGGTACCTAGGTTTGTAATTATCATTAAGGGGCTTAATTTATTTTTTCTATTACCTATAATATATTTATACATTTATAATTTTATGTTGTCTGAAAGTTTTATCTATACTTGATAGTTTGTTTCCTAAATTTAAGATTTACATAAGAATATTTGAAAAAATAGTGGCCCAAGTATTTTTCAATAGATAAGCTCATAAGTGTTAGTTCTAATTCTTGAATAATAGATATATATACATGTATTGTACTTACCTATGTATTTGTGTATAACATGTCTTGACCAATATGTCTTATGTTTATATATTTTTTTTTACATCATTCCTAACTCGAAAGATTTCTATAATAATTAATTGATTTAGATGATTAACATTACTATTCTATAGGGTTGTTTCAGTAACATACTTTTTTTTTTATCAGATCAAATTTATGTTGACAGTAAAAATTAATTTTTAAAAGGAGTTTTTGGGTATATAATTATAACTTATAAATTATAATCAAGCTAAAATGGTAAAACATTCTTATTTGTTTTAATTTGTCAGTGTCTAAAATTACGACTGAACTTATTGTCTTCATTTTCCTTTTTTTCTAAGGAGTAAAAATTTCCGTTTACGATTAATATTGAATTATACGATTTATTTTATTACCTATATTGCATTATTACAATGACGTGGGCTTATCGTAAATTTGGTTGTTTTTTATTGTACCTATACAATATTATTGTTAAAAAAAAAAAATCAATAGTCAATTTGTTGGGAACTGTCAATCATACTATTTTAGATAACTCTTCAATTTATTATAAACAGTGTGTTAATCGGCGATTATTTGAAAAAAAAATCCAAATAATTTAGTATGTGAATAAAAAATTTGGAATTATAAAATAAACAAAAAACGTATACTTAACGCGCTATCTAGTGACGAAAGTCAGCGTTTGTCACTGATAGCTTTTCAAGAGTTCGTAGAGTTTTTAAGGTAGATGTCATTGACGTTAATAGTTAATATTCCATACACTCAACCAGATACGAAACAAAGCTAATCGCTATTGGAAATATCACTAACTAATACACTTACATTATACTACTTACATATTATTATTATCGTATTATATTTATTAACTAGAGATGCACAAGTAATCATTTTTAAATTTTCCCTAGAGGATAATTAGCTTACATTAGGATTTAAAATATTAATTTATACAATATTACGTTTGAAAGAAGAACAGTCGAGTGCATTTTCTTTTCCCCATGCAGACCATTGTCTTCTATCATAGGTAACTTATTTCTACCGTCTGGCGTCTACCTATACTTATACTTATATTTGATAACCTCTACCTAAGTCATATTGTTTATTATTATTAAAATTTAGATTACACATATATTATAATATGCGGTGTTTGTACCTTACATGACGCAATATCCTGTGTGTTGTCTAGTATTGATATTACGATTGGTTTTTTTTTTTTTAGATATCATATACACCGTGCACTTCAGATTTGTAGTGGTGTAATTTAAATTGATATACCTATTATAGTATTGTTTATTTTTAAAATAAAGTATATCTATATTAGTTAACCTTATCATGGAAATTCAGTGGGTTAAGTTTTTCAAATATGTTGGCTAATATTATAAATTATAACATGATTTGACTAAATGTTTATTGATAAAGATATATTATAATATAGTTACAAGTATAATAATTAATATTTCATATGGTTACATTATAATATAGATTTTATCATTTGTAATGTGAATGATAAATTTTAATTTTAGCTTTTGACAGATATACAATTTACAAGAGTCGTAGAGTAATAGACTTTTTGTTATTAACTGACTGTAGACTTAAGTTTTTAAGTATAAAACAAGCATTAAACACGTATTTCTACGCTTGACACACTCATCGGTAAACTTTTTGAACAATGTCCTCACGTCTACTGTGCCTTGAACAAAGCTAAGAGAAATATTGAGAATACTATACACATATAGTACTTAAATTCTTCTCAGCGATCGCTAATAATTTTCCTGATATGATGATGTTCGTCAGTTCAAAATTCTAAACCCGTAGTTGGTTATTCGTCGTGAATCTAACAATGTAGGTATGTACATATTTTTTTATCTTATGTTACTTAACTAATTATATCGTAAATATATCATCTATTTGTATAATTTGTATACTGTTTAGACAATAGACATGTTATATTTAATATTTATATAGGTTTGGTCTACTGAGTTCTTTCTTTACAGAAAATTCACAGTTTATACTTACCACTGTGAGTTGTTTTAGGTACATCGTTGTGAGCTATAATAATATATATTACTTACATCAAAATAAATGATATTAATTGAATTAGTTCAATGTACACATATTTTATTATAGGGGGTTTACATGATTGAACAGCCTTAGAATAAAGCGGAATTTGAATCTATAGCTCAAAAATCATCGTGGAAAAGTTAATAATAATTAATCATTATAACTAAATAAAATCAATATTAAAATATTATAGGGATTATTATTACTATTCCTATGTATATTAAAACTTATAATATATAATCTATAAGCGCTTTATGATGTTGATGATATTACTCCTACTTTCAATTGAAATAAATACTAAACAGATAAAATAAGCTATATGCCTATTATACTTCTTATATGGTGATATTTTTGAAACTTTGTTAATTTGAATACTTACGAGTATTTGATTGAATCATTAAATTTAAAATTTGGATATAGGTATATAGTTGGTATTTTGGGTCAAAAGAAAAAAAAAATCTTAATTTTCGAAATAATGAGAAAAAATTAACTCTGCTAACTTAATAAATTTGAATTTAGTGATTAGTCCTTATAAATTAATAGATAATGTTATAATATTATGTTGTTTGTTATATTATATTATCATACATGCGCAGGAAAGTTTAATTATAAAAAAAAAATCTGTATTTTGTAGTAAAATAAGATGATTGCAAACATAATAAGTCTATCTAGAATAAAATAAATACTTTTTTTTATAAATGCTGATCTCATGAAGGAGATTTTATCAAATTAAATTTAGGAGTTTATGAATTTCTAGGTCATTAATAAACAAAAATTTTATAATTTTATTTTGATTGTCATATTTTTTTATTCAAGTTATTGAATTGGAAGATTTTTTTAAATTTTTTCTTAATGAGTTTTTAAATTTTAATGTAAATAGGGATTTTATTTATGAATTTTATCAGTAGTTCTATATTTATGTTTAAAATTTAAACTAGTAACATTGACTGAGATTCAATCATATAGTTTCTTTATAATAAAATGTTTAAGTCGATTATTTAATAAAATAAAACAATTTTGATATTTAAATATTGGTTTTTATAAGTTATTAGTAATATTATGTTCTATTAAATATCAATGTCAAAATAAATTGAACATATTTTTAGTTAACAAATATTTTAATTTAATTAAAATTAAAAACTAATTTTGGCATATAAAATTATAAAATCAATACATTCCCAACCTAATCTTAAATGTAAAACAACAAGCAATATTAAGTTTAATTATAATATTTTATTTTTATTAATTTTTTTTTTTTACCAAGAATTCAATTAAAAACGTTTAATTGAAATATTTTTACACGAATGATTCTCCATCATTTATTTTTCGTATTATATATTTTAAATATATGCAGACACAAAATAAAAACTTATTAAAAATAACATCTCAAGTCATTTTCAGAAGATCATAAGTTAATTATTAACTTTTATTGAGCATAGAATTAAACCTGGTAGGATTTAGACTATGTCAAATTCATTGTTAATAGTACAACGGTACAAGAAATAAAAGTGACAAGATTTATATTGTATAGTTTTTAAAATATATTAGGTATTACATATTAATTGAAACAATATCGAGAAGATTCTCATTTGAAATTCATTATTTCGTTATTATTTCATTAATACATACGTTTATTAAACTTTGAACCATGGGCTATGTTAACGTGCCACTATATAGTAGTCAATTAGCCAAAAGTATGAAAACAATAAAATAAAATACGTATTGATGGTATAAGTATATTACTCGTATTATAAGTATAACATATTTAAACAAATTAAATTACACTATAAAAGTTTTAGTACATTTAGTACTAGAGTGTATCTTGAGTAAGAAAATTAAAAAAAAAATATATTAATTTTTCCATGCCTTGATATCCCGTGTTATATTTTGTAAAAAACCAATATTGTTAGGGCCATGTTGAAACAGACAGAAATTATAGAGTTAGTTATAATTTGATACATTATAATATTATGGAGTTTGCAGGTCTCTTGGCGACCCATGATTTAATTTGAGGTATTTCCAATATTTTTTTTTTATGTGCTTGTAATTTTGGACGGTTCTCTAATAGGTCCACTTTTGCCATAAAATTAAAAAAATCTAAACAAGCTACAAAGTATATATCAGCCCAGGACAACTAAAATAAATAAAACAAAATAATTTAATTATAGGTTAAAACTTAAAATAGTGAATATATTATTGTAGGTAGATATTTAAATTAGCATTACCTTTCCATTTACAAAGTATCCGTCATTTTCATCCACAATATTTTCAAATTTATTCATATACAACGGAATAGTTTCGTTTATTAAAGTTACATATGTTATAGCTTTAGATACTTCATTTGTATCAAATGCATACGCTGATAGAGCTTTGAAAATAATAAACAAACATTCATATTATTTATTATTATATTCTTAAAAACCAAAATTAGCATTGTAATGGGTTAACTGAATAATCTAAAATTTAACTTATTTTGCAAAAAAAAGTTCTAATTTACACCTGAGCAATATAATTGATAATAACAGATTTATTTCTTACAAATCTGTTATTATTACTATTAATTAATTTTCTATATTTTTACTTTAATAATAATATATTTTTTCTGTATTCAAATTTACTATAACGATCTTTAACTATGTTTTTCTGTCTTTTTTCGTATTTTTAAATAAATAAATAAATATTTTACCTTGTCGTAAATCAGTAAAGTTATCAACAGTAATATCAATCATTAACGATTCCCAATCATCGCTACCTCCTAATCCACATTTTTTTGATAGATAACGGCATATGGCTGTTGATTGATTCAATACTTTACCATCGATTTCTAAAATAGGAACTTTTCCAAATGGCATTGCTATAAAACGAATGAGGTAAATTAAAATTATACAATTAATTTTTTAAAAATGTTTTTGTATAGGTGTTTTATAATATACTAAGTATTTACATGCATAATTTGTATTTATTTTTAATAATAATTTTAATAATAGTCGCTATAGAATAAATAATACTAAATGTTTATTAAAATGTTATAAAATGGAAAAATTTTATTTGATTAATATTTACTCGAATAGTAACTACATTTTTATTATGCTCGGGGAAAAAAAAGATTTTAATATACTACCTATAGGTACAACATTTATAATTTATAATTATTGAAAGCACTCGTAATATTCAATTAGAGTAGAATGAGTTTTTTCTTACATGTACTTTGTACATCGTTTATATGCGTAAAGGGTAATTTTATTATTTTCGCTATATTTTAGTTGTTATTATTTTATTTTTCATAAATTTATGTATTATATCTTACTCATATTATATATATATTATATAGTATAGAATAAAAACGAAATCATAATTTACTAAAAAACTTAATAATATTGCATTTTTTTTTATTTGGTTTCTTTAATTGATTTATGTGTACATTTGAATATTTATAAACTTCTTTTTCTGTATTAATTGCCATTCAATTATTCACCATAATCTTAAAATCATAAATAAATAAGATGTTTGTATTTATTTAAAACTGTTTCATTAGTTCATTACTTACTGGGTTTAATTGATGGCCATTGTTCACGTTCAAAACGATAGTCTTCAAAATCAATTTCTAAATAAGACAAGAGAAATCTAATAGGTTCTGCCAGTGCAGGAAAATTGAAGTATGTGAGTTTATACACCGACATTTTTGTTCACTAAAATTCTTATTATTAATTTCAAAGTTCTTTTTACTTATTTTTTTGTCAAATTATTTTTATATGTTTATAATACTCAATAGTGATATTTATACTTAATTTACAAAAAAAAAAAAATTAAATAAATTAACAGTATACAATGTATAATTCCAAATATTTATAACAAATAAAAAAACTTTTGAATATTATATTTAACGAATATTGAGTATATACAAGTTAACAATATAATGTCACTAGATCACAATTATTATAATAACTCATCTGTTCTAATGTTTAATCGTTCGTTTATATATAAATGGATGAACTACAAAACATATTATTTACTAAATATCATAATACAAACTCTTCACTTGTTGGTGTTGTCTGTAGCATGGTTGTAATATATTTATTTATATCTATATAGATTAGACAAATATTATAATTTCGAGGTCATTCGTGTTCAGCGGATAATAGTGGAAGAGTTAGTTATTAAAATGAAACTTGGAACTTCTTTGAAACTCAGGAAATATTTATTATTATAATTTAAATACTTAATTACACATTCCGTTTATGAGATCATCAATCTCAAGTGATCAATGACGACATTTTGGTATAAGTGTTATTAAAATGTATTATAATATACCTACTACATAATCGTAAACAATATTAACAAACTATCATAATAATACTTGCATCATAATTTTTCCTAAAATCATAAATGTTTTATGAAACCACAACGATTAATGAAATATATTTGATACCTATACATAGTTTATATTGATTTAAAAGCAAATAGGTTACACAATTTATCCATTAAAGATAAATTAATCTACAATTACTTAAATTATTATTCTGCAGGATGTTATAACGAAAATTGTTTTAACATTATCATAGTTTACACTTAAGTACGATACAAGTATACTTTATTTTAGGTTATCAATTCAAATTCTTATTAGGTAATAATTGTTATGTATAATATTATATTTAAACATGAATATTATTATATATTTTTAAATATTATTGCAAGTTTTTCTTAAGAACAAATATAATGATTTAATATTAGCTTTATAGTTAAAAACAATTAGTATTAGTAACATATTATTTATGGGATTAAAAAATTATAGAACCAAATAAAATAGGTAGGTATCAATTGTGAGACTATTTCAGTTTGATTGTATGATTTTAAGAAATACAATGAATAGGCCTTAATACCTAATAATTATTTATTATTTTTATTTCATAAAATATCACTTTAAGTGATTTAAATGTTTAAATAAACAAATCTACGGATTATAATATTATTATAATCAGTCTAAAATACTATATTTGGTACAATATTTGGCATATCTTTAACATTTTAGATCACTTCATAAAAAAAAATAGCTTATAAGCTATTAAAGTATAAGTAATTACTTATTTTTTTAGTTACGTCTTAATTATTTTTTTAAGTTGAGATAATTAGGTTAGAGTAGATAGATTAAGTTAATTTAGATAACTCTGTAGTAGCATTGGATAATAATAAGTATAAGAAATGAACAATAGATATATAGGTTAGGTTAATAAATACGTACGTATAAATAAGTAGAATAGTTACAATTAATTGTAGTAATAATGATTCAACGGAACCTCGTTTTTCGTCGGATTGAAACGGAAAAAATAGATAGGTTAATTTAACCGAAAATGAATAATACAATTTTTATTAAAATTAAATTAACCTGAACATATCGTCATAAATGACCATAACATAAGATTGTTTCAAAGTCAAACACTTGAAAATCAATCAATAGTACATACAGCGTATATAACGCGCCATCTAGTAACAAAAGAGATAATGATTGTGAACGATCATTTATTTTTTTTATGAGGTCGTTGTGTTGATAACTTGAAATAACTACAGTAGATAGCACAATCTTTATCGTCCAGTTGCGTTAAATGAACATACGGGCTAACAACTCTTGAAAGCCCATTTAATATGCGTCGTGTGTCAAATTATCATCATAACAAAATAAAACAATTTATAAAAATTAATGACAACTATTTATGCAAACCGTGGTCTAGTGACAGTGGTGATTTTTAAGGAGGTCTCAACCTTAGAATTTAGGCTAAAACATTAGACAAACTTGGTTAAGTACATCTTCTTGTACTTTATTATACAAATACATAAGGTTAGGTTATTATAGGTTATAGGTTAGGTTATTATATATTTTAATGGATATTAATAACAATATATATGATAATGTATTTAATATTTCATACAGACAGTATTTTTTCTATTCGTTAGGTTATGATCAAGAGTATAGTGACCACACGTGTTAAGAATGCATGCACAATGTGGATAAATTAATAGGTTTATAAATAAATAAATATATTTCACGTGCATCGATGTCGTAAGAGACTACAGCATACCTAATTTACCATTATATGAATTTACGAATTATTATGACAATTTATCACGAACTGGTATAGTGCGTATGTGTCGTTTAAATGTGAATGATTTGTGTGAGCCTCGAGAAGAACGTTTGATTATAATTTGAACGTGGATTAACTTATTTATTAGATACAATTTCTATTTTCAACTGTAACACGTTACGTGCACAACACTCGAAACTATAATAATATACACTTGAAATTAAATAGAAATGCCGTCAACCACAATAATATTATAACAATGTAACGAAAATAGCAGATGACAACACTGTATGAAACTATACGTATACACTCTTTTGTAAAATTCCATGAAAATGTTTAACTTAATATGATTATAATATAATCTTCTATGTAAATATAAATTGTTAATGTAATTGAATTAACCATTTTCGTATAATTTTGTGGTTTTACGAAATATTTTATTATACGTGATATATAAAGTTGTCACCACATGCAAAATTATCTAGGTACTTAACTGCTATTTTGCATTATTAAAACATTATTCTCATATTATGGTTGTCAGCATTTTTATTTAATTTCAAAAATAGTTATTTCAGAAATATATTGGGATATTACGAGTAATGTGCAAGTAATATGAAGTAGTTGAATATAAAGATTTTTTCTACAACCGTATATCAGATGAGTTTCCTACTTAATCTATTGTTGTTATTATTGTTATTGACACTTTTATAATAGCGTTGATTTGTTAGTCACGTAGTATAATCATTTAAGGATATTACATTTTTTTTCAAGAATATATGTATCTATATTGCATATACGTTACGCCGCGTAACGTTATGTGTAAAAACCGCGATTACACGGAAAAACAATCTTGCTGGTAACTCGCTTGTGAGTATAATTTATAGGTGCATATACGGTCAGTGGACATTATATGGATCACAATTCACAATATTATGTTTTTCGTATTGATCATGGTTAGTTACTCGGTTACTATGGTTCAAATTGGTATATTCGTAAGTTAAGTTAGACTAAATATCGACGTATAGAGAATCCTACCAGGCCACTGCCTCAGAACTTCAGAAGTTACTTAAATATTTTGACAATCAATAATTTTGTTACGTTATAATATTAAATAGAAAAATAAATCAATCTAACTAATAATAATAAAAAGTTTCTTTACTGAACTGTAAGATTTAATTTATAGAAAGTACCTACAAAACGGTTATAAAATATATAAATGCATTTAATGTTATAGTTGTGTATTAGATAAATATATCTTAAGCACAATTTTGTCCTAGAAGATCCATTGGATTGAAGTCCATATAATTGAAAATGTAATATCCTTTATTTGTACACACCACGTGAAATATAATTAAGTAGTATTTACTATTTTCTAGGTGAAGTTATGGTGGTTATGTCAAACTTTTTAGCTCTTTGATGACTAATCACGATAACACAAGTAAAAAATATTATATGCTTCACTTTTACTTCAGCTTAATAGTTAGTTATTTACTGGTATTAAAAAAAAAAATTGTACATATACTCGTATGATGCATCGTAAGTAAACACCGAATATTATCAAATGTATTTAGCTATATTTTTTAAATTTCAAATAAAATACACAGAATTTAAAATATGTAAATGCGCATTCTGTGTAGTAAAATAATATTATTATCTCCAAAAGTTCTGTTATTTAGTTCTATGAATACAGACCGCGTACAGGCGTTATTGTGCGTGACAAAATGTAAAATTATAAGCATGCGAGTTGTACAAATTATGTAAAATCATAAAATAGTACAAGTGATGTTCAAATATAATCGCGAAATATTATTGAAACAAATTTATATTTGCTAGTCATAGTGATAAAAGCAAGTATCACGTGCCTGAAGTCTGCTCACCAACGATGAATATAACTTTAACTTCTATAATACATTCATGCCAAAAGTTATTTAACAATTTTAACAAATATTTTTTCATAACTAACAAAATTTAACATACATAATGTTCAGAAAAAATATAGTACTTAGGTGAGGTTCGTAAACGTTAGGTGCTTCATAATGTGTACATTAATATAACATTTTTAGACTACCATCATATCATACAATTTTATTATATGATTATAATGTAGGTATAGGAGGTATGGAAAATTTAACCATATAAAATATGATAATGACTGTTTGTTTTGTTACAATGAAATTTAGCGATGTCTTCAACACTCGTTCATATTCATACATTATTGTAAAAATGCATTAACAACTGTAATAAAATATACAATAAACGTCGTTTTCGTATAACAATATGTAATTTAGTGTGTCAATTATAAAATTATTGTGATTCCAATGCAAGGTTTTACGGTTTTATAATATTATACACTTTATTTAATGGATGTAATTATTATTTATTACAATAATCTTTTGTATTTCATAATAATAATATATTTTTTTAAATATTATCACGCGACTTTTGTTTTATTTGTAATGATAAATTATATAACATAGGATTCTAATAAAAATGTGTATGACGTTGGTAATATATCAGACAATTCTCATATGTAATATTCATGATAAAATATATTTTATAATTATTAATTGGTAATATATAATATATATGTATTTTTTAATATTCTTTTAGTTTCTCAGTAGGTACTGTAGCAAATTTATAAAATACGAGTAATTTTATATTTAAATGGTTATGTAAATATTAAAAATAAAATTATAAACTATTAGTTTATTATGGAACATTTGTATAGCGAAATTCTCAGAATAATTTTCTGTTCAATAATTTATTATATTAATATTATATCGAATATTGATTTCTGTTAAAAAAAAAAAAAAAAAACATAAACCACTTGAATATAATATAATATATTATTGTCAAAAATGTATTATTATTTGTTGGGTACAATATAAATATAATATTGTTAGAAGTTTTTAAAAGAACAAACATATAAACATAATTTTTTAAATAAAAATAAAAATGAGTACTATTTTTTGTTAAAAAAAATGTCAGCATGCGAAATAATACGGCGGAGCATAGTATAAAATATAATGTTTAGTTTATCATGAACATAATAGTGTAGAATTAATTTTATAAATCTAAACTAAGAGTAATGAAATAATGAAGGGAAAATCGTTATCCAAAATGATGATTTATTTATTATAATTGCGCACAAAAAATTTGACATCATTTGATTGAAATTAATTTGTTAAAAACGGGATAAAGTGAATAAGGTAAATATTTTTTAAGAAAAATAAAATAATCAGAGTTCTAGTATAAATTGTATAGTAAATACTTCAGAAATCATCAGTATCTTTTTATTTTGTTGATTTATGCACATAGATTCTAATAAGTTTTTACACACATGTCTAATAGTTTGTGCGTGCATCTATTGTGCGGAAATTTGTTTTACTAACGATGAGTTATTATAATCACTAATTAGTTTATGGTAAGTTCTATTGGATTTATGGAAAGTTTAAACTAAAGAAATAATAATGTCGACAATATTTACGAAACTCTTCGATACAGCGATATCTAGTACCTAGTACCTTCATTAATACGCGTGGCCTTATAATAATGCATAGAAATAATAAAATGGTTAAAAAAATTGTGTTATGATGATAAAAATGGATTTCATAATTTTATTGATGAATTAAATAAATAATATTTATAACTAACCATGTAAAGGAAATAATAATACCACGCATAAAGACAATAAAAAAGTCACAAGTTTACGAATAATATTATATTTTTAAATTTAATATACTTATTTATACACTATTTAAGTATATTACATTTAACTATAAGCCTAAACATGAATTAAAAGCTAAAAGTTTTAAAATGTCATACACACACACACATCTACATTAATTAGGGAATCAAATTATTATTCAAATGATTATCATTTATTAGTTATGATTGTTATGAATATATTATATTTTAAAATTAACTTTATTCATTAATTGAACTCAATTTATGTAATAAAATTATAAATTAATTTTATTTTAACTTGAAAAAAACAGTCAACTTAAAATTGGATCGACCTGAAAATACATTATTAACATATCGAGCCTTTATTATACCTTTTAATACCTCGAGTCTAATGCAATTTTATTACACCCAACATTTTTAGATTTAGGTATCATTTATTGTAATATAAAATAAATTGTAATTGTAATTGTAATATAATTGATTACTGCTTAAATTTAATAAAAAAAAACGTTCATACGATTTTGCATAAATTAAAAATACACTGACACAGTTACTTAATGATGATGCTAATATAACATACTTTCTTTTGAAGTTTTAAAACCCTTAACTTTCAAGGATGTGATATCTGAAGTAAGTATTTAACTGACTGATCTAATGACTGCCACAATCAACAGAATCATTAAAGATGATTATTTAAAAACTTAAATATACAATTATTTTACCAGGAAAAAGCTATTTGAATTTTTAAAAGCCGCAGACTATACTATTTATAATATTGCTACTGAATTTACAAATTGGAGGAAAAAAATGTATTATTATATAGATACATAAGTCAAATGATTTTGAATTTTATAATTTTAATTGTGTAAGTACTAATAATTAATATTATAACTAGGTACCAAATTAATTTGTAGTAAAAGAATCATATACAATTAATCATTCGTGTTTATTCTTATCTCGGTATTATATTAACTAATATTATTAGATTTTGGAATAAACATATTATTTGCATATGTGTACATTTCATTTTAATGATAGTGTGAAAACATAAGACAAAATCAATATTTATGAGAGATGTAACTGTATATTTTACCATTTATACGTTTCTGGTATTCATATCAATATCCATTATGTTTTATAAATAATCTAGTAGTTATAAATATAGAACATTAATTGTTCAAGTTTATCAAGCAAAATTACGACATTATTCACTACTATACTATAATAAACGATACATAGTATTCAGATGTACTCGTATGATACGAGTTATTTCTGAGATTATTTGCTGTTAAATTAAATCGTTATGTTCAATTAATAATAAAAAATTGATGAAAAAAAGTATGACATACTATTGTAAATTATAATATGTTGGGTATCATAGAGGTGTTTGAGATTTTTTCGTTTATAACTGGAGTCTAAATATATTTTAAAAATAATGAAAACCATTTGAAAACTTTTGATGTGTAAAGTAAGTCGACAGATTTAGTTTTATGTGTACATGGAGCAAAACAGATCAACTATAGTAACACACCTTGTGTGGAGAGTTTGGCCATTCAAAGTTTTGTAAATTTAATCTAAACTTTTAGTTTCGCGCACACGTGTTTTATTGATAATTTTACCTCGGTAACTTGGTGATTACGCCTTTTAACATCTTAATCAAAATTATGTTCTAAACTGTACAGAGCGTACCAAACGATGCGTTTCGCCAAGACCTTACAAAACTCCGCATTTACCTTTATATTTTACATGATAGTGGTTTTTGGCTAATTACATTAATGTTTACCCATTATTTATTCTATGGTTTTAAGAAATTAGAAGTGTTTTGCTTATAATTGTAAAAGAATAATAATTATTAAAATTAATAGATGCAGAATGAAAATAATAATATACCTAATTAATGATTTTATGTTGTAATACTAAAAAAAATAAATAAAAACAATACGAATTGGAATTATATTGGTTTTTCATCAATTTACTATTTCAGTTACTTATAAATTATAATTAATATAATTGTGTATGAGTTGTATGCAAATACTTTTTTTTTTGTGGACAGAAAAAGTGTTTTAGTCCGGAAATTATTTACACATTTTTAAACAACAGGATACGATTGAACTTGGATTAGGCCAGGAAGAAAATATGATTTACTTCCATGAAAAAATGATCCTATATTTTATTTTTATGTATAAGTTTGAGTTATCTTAACAAAACAATAATAATAATATGATGTTTGATTAATTGTTTAATTGTTTTTAGAATGGACTATATTTGAGTTAAAATCAATAATTCAGTCTGAGGTATAAAATATGTCCTAATAGTTTCTAACTATTATATCAATAGCAAATGTTTATTATAATACCTATCTGACTATGCACAACACTTATTAAATATTATAATATTTAATAATTAAGTACTATTATTGAATAAACTTTAAATGGCCTTCGCATTTGTTATTTACATGTGCGTGAGTGTTCTATTTTAAGTAGTGATGTATTATTAATTATAATATATGTTATGCATTTTATTCATGTAACTTAATTCCATAGAGTAATAGAAAACATTTGACTCGTTACCTTTTGTTTTTATAGACAATTATTTAGTTAATTAGGTACTAATACACTAATGTTTAAGATACAAGCGAACATTTTACCGTCAATTATATTATCTGGTTAAGTTAATAAGTAATTTAATAAACAAGAAAAATATAATATAACTTTATACTATAAAATAGCTGTTTAACGCATGCCACTTAAATTATCTATGATTTCAAACATATTAATAAATAATTTACAATTAAAACAACTGGAAATTAAATGATTACATATTTCGAAATTTAAATTTTCGAGCATTATTCAATCATAAAAAGTACAGCTCTTAAGAGTTTAAAAGTATAATAATCTTAATAACATACTTACATTATTACTGGATTTAAATATGGTAATAAACTTACATTTCATTGACATAGGTTATTATTATATACTTCTATCAGCTACATTTTAGGAATTTATTATACTGTGTTTGAAGTGCTTATACGATTTACAATTTGAATAACCGACTATATTTCAACAACACGTAACTAGTAAGAATAAAGTTAATGTTTTAATTTAGCTTATTTTATCTTTAAATTATATATTAAAATATAGAAGTAAGTAAATATATATATATCAAGTTATTATGAATAACTACATCAAAATATTAGTGATTATCATTAGAGTAAAAAATTAACTTTTTTTAATGTCAATTTTGATAAGTTTATTATTATTAGTAGTAGTAGAGGTAGTAGTACAACTTCAACAACATCGGTTATTAGCTTAAAAACGTATTTAATGCTATACAATATGAATCAACACATTGGTTTTTTGATTGATTTATAGTAGTTATACATATTGATGAATTTGTGATATAAGATAATTATATAATTGTTTTCTTCTAGGATCAGAGTTAGAAAAGAGCTTTTGGAGTTCTTAGGCTTTCTAGTTTCCATGTGGCTTTGAAAGTAAACAAGAAAGTGCTTGACTGTAACAGATTCACCATAGATTAGATACAACGTTGATTCTTTTCTTCACAATAGATGGCACATCTTTGAGTGACCTATTTATAATCTGTTAATAATTATTGCATATTATATGCAATTGAAATTAGTTTTATTTATATATTTTTAATATTTTAAATATAATATAATAGTATTACTTTATATAGACATAAGACATAATAAAATAAATATTAATATTTACTTTAAGTGTGAGATTCCATTTGTGATTATCGATGAATTATTGTTACTGAAACATAAATTGAGAAATAATTTAGCTGGGCGTCGTATACAACACTATTCTCAAAACATATTCTTTGGTAAATTAGTACAGTATACAAATCAATATCCCAGTATTCTCGGAGATGACTATTTAATAACTCTCAAGACAACTGAACGACTATATCATTGGCTTGTTGTTCATTAATTGATTGAAAAATCAATTTATACAAACGAGTTTGCAATACATTGTTATTTATTATCTATTGAACAAAAAATATAGAGTGGCCCATCATATTTTCCTGTCAACAAATGTTTAAATAAGATTATAATATCTTTTTATATATATAAAAAGTTACTGTTGGCTCATAAAATATTAAAATATATTTTATGATTAATAATTATATATTTTATTATTTTATTTTTAGTATTTGTACAAATTAAAAAATGAACAAAACAAAACAAAGCAATAATCATTTTAAAAAACCTATGAACATTTGTAAAAAAAATTAATTAACTTTTTGTTTTTAAGATTCTCTAGTCAATTTTTTAATAAGCCTAGGTATGTGCTGAATCTTATTTTTGATTCAATATAATATGCTATTATTTAGATAATTAAAAATACTATATATAATATTGGTTGATTTGTTACACTCTCTTAATTTTATATTTTATATTATAAAATTTCTTACTTATAAGTATTAAGTTTTATTACCTACATATTTTTTGATTCATTTTTAGGTTATGTTATAGTTTTATAAACTAAGTTTGTTTTGTAAGTATAACAGTTTTACTTTATATTATATAATTATTTATTTAATTGATCAAGGGTAAATATTATAATAATTTAACAAGTTTTAAGTATTTATATTTTATTTATTAAATTATAATAATTATTATATTTTAATATTTATTAATTAATTAATATGAAAATGGTAGAATAAGGAATTTAATTTATCAATTTAGAATTAAAGTCATAGATACAATTTAATATGTATATTGTATATATTATACATAATATCATAACACTACTTATTATAATTTCGAACTATTAATAGAATAGGTACAACAACTTCTCCTATATGTAGTAACTATTCTTAAACCAATTTAGTCAAATGATATTAAATTGTTGAGTCGTGCTAAAAATTCCAATAATGGAGACATACGACGATGACAAAACATAGAACTATTATCACTGCATACCGGTTCAAAAGTCAAAATGTGTGACACCATCTATGCTTCCTTCAGTTACTAGCGCGATTTAATTCGTGTTTACTAGAAAATTTATAGTTATTAGACGACTCTCTAAATCCATATTACATAGTATGTTAACTGATAAGATATTTGGTACCTACCTATGTAACAAAAGTAATAAAAGTGAAAATTCAAGTGGTGATTTTTGGATTTAGTTATACAATAATTGTGTTTGGTTTTTATTAATACTTTATTTTTTAAACATTTTTTTAGGAAATATAAAATTTGTAACAACAATTATAATAAACAAATGGACATGACAAATATATTATACATCCTATACAACTTTAGAAGAGTAGCTACCCAGTAGTATAATTCTAACTATATTAATATTTAAAACAAATTAATTAATTTAGACTATTAGTATATTAATAACAATAGTCATAAATAAATTCTAAATGTCAATAACACAAAATCATATCATAAAAAAAAATATTTTTAGAATTTAAAAATTGTTTATTACATTTAGTTTTTAACTTAAATATTTAATTTATTGAAAATATAACAACTGTTCTTCCATTATGAAGTATGAAAAAGTAACAAAATAGAATAAACCTAATTGTTTCAGTTTGTAAATTCTTAAGGGACATTCAACTTATTTAGTCTTAATATATTAAGGGTTTCATAGATATTGTGTGTTATAAAAATGGTAGAGATTATATAAGGCTTCACTAATGACTCTAATTTGTAGCCAAAGTCGCTTTGGGTGTTTATTATGCTAACAGGAAATTAGTTTTTAAGTTAATATATGACTTCAGGTTAACTTCATTGTTTAAAATAAGTTTAATGTTACATCAAAGTTTTCGTTACCAAAGAATAGCCAAAGCTTATCTAAAACTAACAAATTATTTTCCTTAACTTTTTGATGGATGAAATTCGTAATAAAGAAAATAATTTTAGTTTCGATATTAACCTAGGGTGGGTGCTCAGTTGTTCTGGTATGATAATACAAACATTTTTAATGTTCTTTATCGTAGGATATTTAATCAGCCATTTTATAATTGGTTTTCTTTTAAGCATTTTTCCTATTCTATGGTTGTTAGACGGCATTTTCGGATAAACTTTTATTATTTTCTTTAAATAAACAAACAGTACTCCAGTTGGAGTTAGTATAATACTTAATTTTATATTACGCACTATAATTTAGTAGAATATTTTTAAAATTGGTTATAAGCCTAAGTTATATTATACTCGTAAAATAGAATGTAAAACAGTATCGTTTGTACTTAAACTTTATACTTCAATGGTTTTTTAAACATTTTATGGTATTTAAATATGAATACATACTTGTTTTTTAAAAACTGACTTATTTTATAGTATGAGGTTAATATTCATTATTTTTTTTTTTATATATATAAATTACCGTAACTTAGTGTTAATAATAAAAAAAAAAACTAGTGGATTTACCAGAAATATATTTAACGTAGTGTTGAATATTTTGTAGTTAATATATGGCAATAACAATAATTTTTTATCCTTAAATTGGTTAGTGAATTTAATACAAGTAGTTAAATAATATATGGATTGCAGTTAACTAATAAGACTATCTGGGTACAATGTGAGCAAAATTCTCAAATGCATTCTAGACATATTATAATACACGTTTGTAGACACATTGTTAATAATACTTAACAGTTAATATTATATTATATTATACTTGTAGGTAATTCCATGTATTATACTCGTACTTATAGTCCATAAAGTATTGAATATTGAAAACTATTATAAATACCTAATACATTGTTACGAAGTTTATAAGTTTACTAGATCTGATTGAAGTTTTAATAACTATTGCATTCTGCAACAAGTTGTATAGTAATACTTAAATTGAGGTATACATACATAAAACATTATAATATTCTAAAATTCTAAAATACATTAATTTGAACTATATAATAATTCGTTTTAGAGATATTTGATGTACGACATGATAATATTTCAATCGAAAAAAATCATTAGAAGTAGGTATTTTTTTCGTACTTATTCATAGACATAAATTTTTATTTTTTTAAAACCTAAGTAATTCAATGGTTATTATATAAAATACAATTCTTGACTATCACTGTAACTATGTATCATTTCAAACGTTAAAAAGTTCTAAAATCCCGTCAACGCAGTATTGCGAGAAAACGTTACAAAAAACACTTTGTATTGTTTATGGTATGAATAAAAAATAATAATAATAAAGAGGCTCATAAAAGACAACCTAGAAAATGGTCTCAGGTGTACAGCGGACAATAGTCTAAAAAACAGTTTGAAAAGTACGTTTAAGAATCATACTCAGTTTTTGAATGTTTATATGCACAAAAACAGAAAACTAGAAATTCATACGAAATATGCCTTTTGGGCATTATAAATAATTGACATAGATAGGGGATAGTGGAGAAAAAAAGCAATGGCCGTTAGAACTTATAAAACATTTTTCTGAAATAAAAAAATTACGAATAAAAACTAGCTGCTCTTGCTATAACTGCTGGTTTGTTATGTATTCCTAGTACAGTGTATATATATTTTTGTTGAATCGAAGAGATTTTTACTTGTCCTACTTAGATATATTGTACGAATAACTATGAAACAAATGTAATTTTATAAAATTTTGTATAGTTAGTAAATCAGGTAATTTTTTTTTTACGATCCATATAATGTTTTATTTTAAGTATATACTATACAGTTCCTCCCAAAAGTTCCATATCATTTTTAGTATCATGGCAGTAAATCAATGTATTCAAATACTGTAATATTTTTACAGCAATAAATAAAAAAATTCCAGTTGAATATCATGTCATAATTGCTGTAAATAAAGGCATTGAAATACATTAATTTCATGATTTGTCACAGAGATATATTAAAATTTATTCAGTGCATGCCGCATAGCGAATTGCGATCATTTAGAATTTTACAATAATTACATTATGTGTATTTTCAAGAATAATATGTTGATTTGTGAAACTTACACCGCATAAGAACATGATGTTATCTTATACGTATACCAACTATAAGAACCTTAAAAGCACAGTTTATTTTAATTTCAGTAAAATTATATAAGATATTTTTTTTTTTGTAACTAAGCTTTAGCAGTTATGTTATTTATTAATTATTTTTACTATATCTGGATTATGAAATTTATTTTTTAAATTATTTTCTATAAATCAATTTAAGTAAAATTTTATGTTTTGTTTGGAGTATTATATTATTCTTTTTTTTTTTTATTCAGGAAAAAAACTAATTATGTCTGAGGACATTTGCCCGCTTTTTGTTGTTTCTGTCTCACTAACGTACATCATAGCAAATTTGTTTTTAGTAGAACACATTTTGCGATGTTAGCCTTAATATAAGAGTAAACGTACATAATATAAGATTTAAAGTTAAAAACATTATCAAGGAAATCTCCTATGTTTTTATTGATATTATCATTTTAAAAGTAAGTTATAAATATTTTAAAGTTGTAATATTTTACATAGCTATAACTCACTTTAAAATTATAATATCCATAAAAGCATATGACATTTCCTAGATAATAGTCTTACCTTTAAATTTGATGAAATATAAATTTACTATATTAGTATTAAAGCTAACATCACAAAATGTGTTCTGCCGAACGCACAAATTGGTATGATGTACGTTAGTAAGACAGAGACAACACATACGAGTATAATACTATAACGTCTTCTTAATAATATTTGTAAAATTTATTTAAATGTATAATATATTATTATACTAGTTTGGTGATTGCTGATCAGTAACTATTTTTATTTTTCAATAGTTAACAAAACAAAGCAATAATCATTTAAGTGTAAAAAAGAATTAATTAACTTCTTGTTTTGAAGATTCTCTAGTCAATGTTTTAATAAGCCTAGGTATTTGTTGAATCATATTTTAGATTCAATGTATGATATTATTTAGATAATTAAAAATACTATAAATAATATAATTTTGTTTATTATATTGATTTGTTTCACTCACTTAATTTTTATGTTTGGTATTATAAAAGTTCTTGCTTATAATTAACTTTAAATAAAATAATATTTTTTGATTTTTTTTTTTTAGGTTATTATGTCATAATTTTATAAACTTAATATGTGAGTATAATAGTTTTACCAGTAAAAAGTTACTATAATTGATTTAATTAATCAAGTGTAAATATTATAATAAATTATAAGGTTTGAATATTTATATTTCATTTATCAAATTATAATAATTATTACTACATTTTAATATTTATTAATTAATTTACAAGCAAATGTTTGATAAGGAATTTAACTTATCAATTTAGAATTATAGTCATAGGTACAATTTAATATGTATAATATATTATACATATCATAACACTACTTTAATAATTTATATTTTTTAATTTAAATTTCAGTTAATAGCTATATGATACACAAAACACGTATTTTATTAAAAATATATTAATTAGTTAGGTACCTATATTAAATATATATTTTTTAAATTAATTTATAGGTATGTGTGATATATATATATAAAAAAAATGCATAAATCTATATTAAATATTATAAATAATGGAGAATCAAATTCCTAAAATATTTGAACTAAACAAAATATTATTTTAAGTAGGTATAATCATTTATTATTTATATTGTTTTATTATTATTTATAATTATTTTTATGGATTTTTATAATGTTGTTTAATTTAATTATATAGTTTTTGATAGGTATTTAGATAATGAGAATTTTTTCTTAATAAATTGTGATCTATTAAAGTGAATATATCATATATTTAAATGTTATTATGTGTTAGTGAGACAAATATAATGTAGATCATTATAAATATCCTCTAAAGTTTTTTTTCGTCTGAAATACAAAACTAAAATCAACTATTAACATACTTAAAACATTATGATTTAATCAATTGAAATAATGTACCCAAATAATTACAAAAAATAAATAATAATAATTTTTTAGTGGTAATTTTAATAGTTTTTTTTTTTTTTAACAAGACTTGAGTTTGGAGTTTGAGCGAGCACTCATTTAGTTTTAAAATACATTATACATTTAAAATTAACAAGTAAAGATTTCTTATACTCAAAAAAAAAAAATAAATAAATAAATAATAATAAATAAATAAATAATATAATTTTATCACTATTATGAGTTTCTATAAAATTCTATAAGTATTCAATTGTTACTTAATTTATTTATGTGGTTTGTAGTACTATACGTTGTGATTTATATAACATAAGACACTCATTATTTCATAATATACAAACATTTTAACAAATATTTCTTTTACATAATTTTAAGTTCACGAGTTATACTCGTTCAGTGTTCACATTTTCACCTGTTTAATACATATTATGGTAACTAAATTATAGGTTAGATATGTGCATATCGTATCTAATACATTATGTTATGTAATTTATGTTATTTACTTATTGTATAGCGATTGAGGAGTTATTGTCGTTATCTTTATGGTACCTTAATAGGTAACTAATTTAAAAGAATATTCAAATACTATTTTGAATAGTGTAATATTAACTAAACTAGAGATAGGTCAGTGTTTGGTCAACTTAAAACCAACTTTCTTATTTTATTCGTAATATTATGAGCAATGTAATCCTTATCGGAAATATTAAACTAAGTGATTTCATCAACAATTGAACCATGTTTTTGTTTTAGAATTTTCTTCAACAAAATGTGTTTGATCTAGTTTTTTTTTTTGTTGACAAACGTTGGTGACGTAAACAACTTATGACGTTGTCACTCGCTATTATTACACGCGATACGTATCTTTATCATGCGCATTATATTAAACATTTATTATTATTGTGTTGTTATATAATTTATAGTATGGAATTTGATCATAACATATTTTTTATATAAATGTATAGTCGAATATTAAACGATCGTTAAACTATAAATGTTGGTTTTATACATTTGATATGTTCAACATAATCAACGAGGTTATTTGAAAGAGAAATCATATTAAGTTATTAAACCTATTTATTTAATTATTATAGAAGACTCATTTTTTTTTTTTATACCACGTTATTTTAATTTTTTATAAACTATGGAGTACAGTTATTTATATATAAATAATTTTATTATTGTGTAACAATCAACGAAATACGTTGCTAATTAAATGTATTGGTATTTAATATTTATTTATTCATTATCGTAAATCATAATATTATTATGATTACTGTTATTATTATTATTATTATTATTGTGTACGTGATAGTAGTCCATACATCTTAAACCGTGTCCTTGTTTAATTTAATTTCCTTGGTTTTAGTAGCATTGGTCGGAATGAGTACATATTTTAAGAGATAACTGTAAATCGTCCCACGGGCGCGGGCGTTTGGTAATACACGATAAAAAGAATAAAACCCAACATTCGGTCATAAGAACGTTACAATTTAATGTTATCTAGAATTATATTTTATCAGTTGGTTCACTCTCGATCCACCGAAACCCAATTAGCCGACTATTCGTTTTACCAACGTGTAGTACAAGGCAAATGTACCAATTCACCAACAGATCATAATTTAAAACAAAATAAAGAAATAATTTTTATGCAAAAATCTAAACTATTATAATTTATAGTTAAAACTTTGATAAACTATTCTATGATTTATTTTACTTAATACTCATTGCATAGTTAGTTTTTTAAATACTTTATAAGTATAATGATTGTTAAGTAGTACTAATAGAATAACTATTAAGTACCAAATACTTTTTTGAGTGATGACATTTCTTAAAATTTTTAAATTGAATCACTTATACAAATTTTTTGTTTCTTATTTATTTATTTATTTTTTTTAAGTTCTATTAAAACTTACAAAGAACCAGGTATTACATTTTTAAGCATTAGATATACATATCAAACATGTACGATTATAAATATTTAAATTAAAACAATTTACAGTTTGGTGATCTTGACACATTTCGTAAAAAACGCCAATACAAAATTATTATGTACAATCCGATCTTAAATTTTTGTTTAAATATAGTATTAACAACGTCTTACGATGAACTTTGTATTAAATTAAATACACACAACGTTATCGTAAAATTAATACATTCATCCCCTTAAAATCTAAAACTTGAAAAGAATAGCAGGCCTACATTTAGTTAATAGTTTAAGAAAAGAACTATATTTTTCAATTATAATTAATTTTGTACTGTATAATAGTATACTTGAAGATTGAGTTATTAGCTTTTCGGAACGCGATGAATTAGTATGCAGTTTTAATGATATATATTTTTGTTAATCATTTTTTAGTACTTCACAGAAATCGAGTTGTTCATTTGGCCTATATAAATTTTTATCAAATATAGGTAACACCCTTTTTTATAGAACAGGTTTATACTTAAATACAATAATTTATATTATTAAAACAAAGTGTCGATCATTAATTTTATAATTTTATGTTTTGTAATAAATAATCATAATTATAATTAGGTCAGTGTAATATCTTGAATTATAAAATATGTAATTAATTAACTCATGCGTGTATTAAGTTAGCTTAATTAACATAATTCACATTAAATTGTTTATCATTATGTATGTAAAATAATGGACGTTTGTTTGTAGTTCTAGACTTGATAACTACTGAACCAGATGGTATTAAATTTTGCATAAAAATTCTTTGAGGCTCTGAGACTATTCATATTTTTGTTTATCAACCCTCATAGGTAGCCAAAAGTTAGTTTTCATGGGACGAATATTATTTTGGCTAACAAAAATCTATTTTATGATTTCGTTAATGTATATAGTTGACATTGGTTACAGAAATAAAAGATAATTTTATATAATCTATGTATTATGTATATCTATGTAGTATGTATATATATAATATGTCTATGTGTAAGTGTGTGTATTTACATATTAATTTAGGTTTTTTGTTTATATAGTCAAACAATAATTGTCCAATTGTCCAATTTTGAAGAAAATTTGAAATTATTATTTAGAGTTTAGTTTGAACCTCCAAAATATTCAAGTCTTATATCCGTAAGCTGTAGCTAAAACTAAGATACACTTATGCACTATATTTTATAATACTTATACAAATGAACTGTATGATTAAATTGCTTACTGAATGGTATCTCATAAAATGAGACATGTTTAATATTACTTTTAATGTCTATATTTTATGTTATTTAAAATATTAAGTAATATTTCGTTGAAAAACTAAACTTTATTTTTAAACCTACATAGTATTAAGTTCCTATAGAAATGGTTCTATGATAATAATATGCCTAATATATTATGACATTGAATAATGAATTTGATTTAAAAATACGATTATGAAGTAGCATAGTTATAATAAGATAAGTGATAATTTATTGAGAACATGGATATATTAAATTATAATTGATAAGAGTTACCTATTTAAAATAAAATATATCTGATTACAATGCCCTTACCAAAATAATAGACTAGAATATTAAATTATTAATGGTAATGCATTGTTTTCGTTTTTACTATTAAAATGTATTATTATTGTTGTTATTATAATTATAAATATTAAATTTAATTGGAAAATTAGAATTTTGTAAACAGTCATTTTTACATGGCTTATTTTATAGTATTAAATAAATATAGGGATAAGTAGTACCATAAGAATATAAAATATTATAATGTATTTAATTAAGTTTGATTATACGTAGATATGCGCTTAAAAATGGTTAATGTAATTCAGGTCTAAGTGTAGTTGTTTAAATAATTAAGTACTAAAAGGATATAATCGAATATATATCATATAAGTTATTGATGGAATGGTATACATTATTGATAATCAATGAAAATTGTAACTTTGATATTAAAATTATTGAACATAATATTTATAATTATACACGAGTGTATGAAAAACACAAATTTAATGATTTTCCGAGAATAACAATCACATTTATATAAAACAAGTAACAACCTAAGCACATATAGTATTACGATGGTTAAAACCATAATGCATTTCCTTTCTGAAATCATTGTTCATTGTTCTCCGTGTGTCACAATTGTTGTTATTTATACTTTACACAGACGTCATTACTTTTATTTTCTCCATGCATTTATATCTCTTAATGTAAATTATGACTTGTTGCAAATGTCTATAGTATTGATAAATGGATTACAAATAGAGTAGGTAGATATATAATTAAATTACACAACTGAACAAAATATTATAAATGTGTGTATTTAATTGATCCAACACATCACATAAACTTTGAAGTGTGTATATTATAATGTTATATACATAAAATATATCTAATAACTTTTTTCAACGCTGTGCTAATTTTACTATTGTGTTAAATTTAAAATAATATATTAATATATTTTTAATCAATATAAATATATTTTTTTTTAATTTGTACATACCAAATAATTTATATAGTTATACATTTACAATAAACGCGAAGAAACAAAGAAATACCTTCTTTGAAAGTGGTCTGGTTGGTATTCTAGGAAGATGTTTGACAGTGCACGAGGTTTTATTTTAGGTTTAGATGTTTTTCTCCGATTTATTTTTTTTTTTAAAGAGATTTCTTTTGGTTTTATTTAGGTTATTGTTGACATTTTTGTATCGATTAATTATCAATATTAATAAGAAAAACAATCTTGTTATTGTTCTGTTGTTTGATTCGAATAAGCCAAGGAGATTTCAATGATATTCTTGAGAATTTGTTTTGAAAAATTTCCAATTTTTTTTTCTTTATCAGAGAATTTTATCTGCAGTGTCGATGTGTAATTTATTATAGAGTGATACATTTTATTGCTTGTATATCTTTGATTTATGAACATTTTACTAATTAGTTTTTCATCTGGGTGTATTTCTAAGTATTTGACTGAATTATAAACTTATTATTTTAGTATATTACTATAAAGTTTGCATACCTTTATGTGTAGTGTTAATTATAGAACTACAAATATAAATTACAAACAATATTAAAATAAGTCAATAATTAACACGTTAACACATTAAAACATAGGTTACTATAGATGAAACGCTTAACGAAGCGGAAAAACACGAATTATACATTAAAACTGTTCAAAGTATCGATTCACGAAAAGAGTATTTAAAAAATGTTAAAAATGTTAAAATGTTTAATGATATATATATATATATATATATATGAAAAATGATAAAGAAACACTATACAATTATTTAAACGAGTTTAATTAAATATTCATCACAATACTAATCAGATATCAATATTCGATATTTATTTTGTTTTATTATGATATGAATTAAAAATATGCCAAACTATAAACTATAACTATGATAAACTTAGATATAAAAAATGTATAGACTATAGAAATAAGTAATATATTTAAATAACTATATTTAGAATTTCATGACGCATTATCATTATAATTAATTAGTATATAATAAAATAACTTATTACTAAGTAATAACAAATATATTTTGTATCAACATTAATTATTTAGAATATTGTTACTTTTTAATTTGATAAAAATTACGAGAGCATATTAATTTACTAACTTTACTATTCACATTCAACTTTTTTACATAAGTTATGTCTTCTAAAAAAATAGCTTTTACCTACTTTGTGTTTTATGATACTATTTGCAGATATTTCAGTAGACTGAGAATGTACAAAATAAAAAGTTTATAATATAATATAATGTATATAAATATGACTTATTTTATACTATATGATGTGAATTTTATGTACTGCAATTATAAATATATATATATATATTATATATTATATACTCAAATATATTTAATAATTCGTCTGAACAAAGTTCTATATTATGTTATTGTAATAATATAGATTTTCTGATTTCTACATAAAAATTATATTGTAAATGTAACTAATTGTAATATTTGGATTGAAACTTTGATTCATCACTTAGTAGAGTAACTTACTGTTTATAGTCTATGTAATAGCAATAAGGTTTTTATGAACGTCTCAATAATTTATTTATTTTCATAGTATTATAGGGGTAACAATTATACATATATATAATTATTTTCGACTAATTTAATTTTGGTTCCACGACAGAGTAATTTATAACAAAAATTAACTTTTAAAACAATATGCTAAATATATTTAGTTGAATTAAATTTTATTTGTTATAGTATATACTATTTTTTAAGAAACAAATTAGATAGATTAAGAAAAATATTGAAAATAGATATACCTATGCAGTTAGTTAGTTCGTTACACAAATTTATAATATATGAACCAAATTATTGATTAAATAATATATATATATATATATATAACACATAACATTGGTTAAATGACCAAATAGTTACATTTTTTTTTACTTTAATTTATTTATTACATTTACTCCGTTAGGCATTACAATGTAAGATTATCAATAGCAGGGGTTAGATGCATGATTTACATATGATATAGTTGATATTGTTACTCTAAAAATGTTACATAATATATTAATATTATATGTTTTATACGAAGAAGATGGATAATCTACATATTATATATTGAGATTAAGTTTCCTAAAAGTTTCGTAATTTAAAGCATGATAATATGTCCTTATTATGCAATAGTCATTATATTTTAAACTTTATATTAATATTGCAATATAGTTCTAGTATTGTTTTATGTTTTTTGTACTTCCTCGTTTTCTAATTTTAAAACATCCACTGTAACTATGGATTTTTAAATAACTATAAAGTTTAAAATGAGGTACGTAGTACATCTATAACTAGAATAAATCATAATAATAATAGTAATAAAAAAAGTAACAATTATATTCGTTGTAGTTGTAAGTTCTAATGATATAAGTTTGTTAAACACATCTAGCGCAATTGATACGAAAAGATTAAAATATTACAGTCACAGATAAACTACCGACAAATGCATATTAGAGAATTAATTGTAGACGTTTATAATATTATACATTTCAATATACTTTTATGCATTTTCAGATAAATAGATCACTCTGTTCATAATAAAAAAATGATAATTATTTTCCTATAAACTGTATCTCATTTATAAAGTTAATAATACTTAGACTAAAATTATATTGTTACGTCAAAAACTAAATTATTCAAGTTTCATATATTTCAGTAGTTTAGGTGATAAACTTAAAAGTTTAGCTTTTGAAATAGTTTAGTCGACATACTATGAAGTATATACATTATTTATTGTGAAATTTAATAAATTTATTTTTTATAGGTCAATGTGAACTGTTTGAACAATGGTAAATTTCATTGGTCTCAGATATCTGACGTAAACATGATATTGATGTATTTCTGAATTATAGTGTTTTATAAATAAAAAAAATATTAGATTAGGTACATATTATATACAAGTACATACTATTATTTTTATTAATGCAAAATTATAATAATTATTATAATAATTCATATGACATATACATAAAAAACTCGAGCCTTGTTTAAAATATTCTTAGATAAAATGTTCGATACATAGTAATATTTTTTATCGAAAATAAAAAGTAGATGGGTTACTGGACGTATCGGATTATCACGTGGGCGGATTACAGGATTTTACTGTATTTTTTTTTTTAAAAATAAAATTGATTTTAATTTCATATTTTTTAAGCAAAATTTTTCTCTGTAAATGTTTTTTTAGGTACTTGTCCAAACATTTAAAGCTTATACCCAAGCGTTTTAAATAAATAATAATAATAAAAAAAAATACTATAATTAACACTTCAATATATTTTGGATATTAAATATAATTTTAGTACCTACACAAAGTTAGTTTATTCATTCTTCATTATTTGCACATATCGTGGTAAGAATTTTACATTTTTCCTATACAAAGGAAGTTTATATTATACTATGTATAAATTATAATTTAAAAATATTTCAATATTATAATTGTTGGACCTATTATACTTAGTATTTAAATACTACATCATAATATTCCAGATGAGTGTTTCTAAATAAATGTATGTTATTTATTAAATATTTTTTATCAGATTATACTATTCAACTATTAATACTTATTAAAATATTTTGTGTTGTATGAATCTATTTTTATTATAATTTACATACAATTTTAAATAGCCATTTAAATTTTATTTTAGTTAATATTTAGAAATTTTAATTAAAACCTGTGACATATAAAATACCAGCATTATTATTTTTATATAATAATTGTTTTAATAAAAATATAATTTTACTCAAAAAATATATTGAATGTTCAAACATCATTAGTTGAGTCTATAATAATGTGATATGTTTTAGATATATATTATATATATATATATATTTTTTTTTATATTTTATATTTTGTATGCGTCAAAAAAATGCCTACTGCATAAAAAAAATATTAGAGGAAATAAAAATGTTAAAATTGAACAGTACTTCAGTGATTTTTTTATAGTTTTAAAATTGTATAACATAATAAACACTACACATTATAAGTTACATAACATAACAGTATTTGAATTACATTTGATTAATGATTTTTGGTTGTACATAATATTTTTTACAAACTTATTTATCGGTATGAAATTATAGTGTAAATTTGATAACAGAAATATCGATATAAATATTAGGTTTGAGGATTTATAAGTTTTAGACTTAGGCAATATGTGAAAAGGTGAGTATAAACCTATATCCTATATATTTATAAATAATTTAATTGTTTTTAAATTGTAGTTCTTATCTATTTCTCAATTGTTAGCATAATATTTAATAATTTATCATGCACAATAATTATTGCTATAAAATATACTATGCAATTCATTTTTTGAGTAAGTTACGTTCATTTAATCAATAATCAGTGGCTCAACGATACTTTTATAGGCCATTTTACTATTGCTGCGTATTACTTATATAGAAATACGTTCAAATATAAATGCGTTCAATACGTTATTATTATCGAATGATGAGTGTGTTGATTTCTTGTTAATTGGGAAACAAGAAAACCTATTCACGTACTTTAGAAAACTGGTGTAATTTTTGGCTAAAAATAATTTATATTATAGTATATTACATCTTTAAATTTTTTAATAAACAACCATATGTGCATGCCATATTTATAAGAATAACGAATAAAAATTTCATGTTATTCTACTATTAGTATGTTTTGTTTTTAATCAATTTTAGACTACCTTATTTGGTTTTTGTTTTAAATTTTATGTAAAAGAAATTCACCTTTTATAACGTATAAATATTTTTTTTTCAACATTAAAAAGTACTTCAACACATTAAAAATTATAAATAAATTGTTTTGTTTTGTTGAATAATATTATAATTACTCGTAAAATATAAAGCTATAATATATGTAATGCGTGTAATGCATGTGAAGTTGATTTGTATATTTTATTCGACACAATACTGCTATTGATTTTAAAATCAATGATATTACATGTTATTATAATCATTAGGTAGGTACGTACCCGAGTGTGAAGCATTTATTTGCGTGCGGCAACAAAATACAGTTATTGTTAACTTGCAATTAAGTAATATTTTAGTTTTTAGGCGTATTTTTTTTTTTTTACTATCTTCTGCTTTATAAATTGTATTATATATTATTATGAATAGGCGAATAGCGTAACGTAAATATTTATCTTAGAGGTATATTTATCTGATTATTATAGATGTACTTATGCCACGATAACCTTAATGCAGTCAGAGATGATAACCCATGATCAAATACTTACTTTTATATTTTTTATTATTGTATACATTATAATAAAAACATATATTATATTATATATATAAATATATTTAACAATAGCGATATTAGCGATATTATATTGTTTATTGTAACGATTATAATTTATAAATTGCATAAATAAAAGTCTGTGATGGGGACGAAACTATAAATAACAATAATAATTTGACATTTGAAGGAAAACAACAGTAAAGTTATGTTTAAAATATATATTTATATATTTGAATAATAACCACTAATTTAACAGTTAAAATGAATATTATATAGAGTGTGTCATCTAGTATAATCTTCAATTGTACGTATAATTATTTATTTTAGTTATAACTTCAAAGTTTGATTTTTTAATGATAATTTTATGTAAATATTACGCTTTTAAAAGCCGTATATATTTTCAGCCATACAATTTTGAATGAAGAAATGGATGATTTGATTTATACTTATGTATTTTTGATTTGTGTTGTGGTGTTGTAAAAACATGATTTTAGAAAGTATATTTAAAAATGCATCAATTTTAAATTTATTTAGTGATATTTTGAAACAAATTGGATGTATTTGGTATTTTGGGTTTAATAAGATAGTTCAAATTTTCAAAGTATGGAAAAAGAATAAAAACTAACAATCACTGTTATATAATATAGTAAATATTGAGTGTATTTAATATATCACTCGTTTAGATATTATAAGAAATTTGAGTTAAATGATAAATAAATTGTAAGTATACGACGAAAATAGAGACTTTGTGTTCATAATTTAATTGTTTAAATAATAAATTTCAAAGTAATTTAATCTTGAATTAATATGTTTAAATAGAAAAAATGTGCATGTGAATTATTAAGATTTTTATATATGTATTAAATTATCTAATCGCAGGTGTTAGAATAAACATTTTATGAATTTATACCTACAAAATAATTTGAAAATCTTAGCAATTTTGATGAATTTCATAATACTTGAAATTGGTTATACTTACTAATTACATCATTAATACATTGTGTGTCGAAAAATATTAAAAACTGAGTAAGAAATGTGCTTTTTTCATGATATTTCAATTTATGTAAAAAAATTTATTTTCAAAAAAACATTTATTTATTTCAAGATAATATGTGTTAGTAAAATAAATATTAATTACCCTGTAGGTATATTTATATCTAGTACCATCGTACGATAAAGGATTTGAATTTTCGTAGGAATAATAATATTAATTAAAAATCGGAAGTAAGGATTAAAAATTAGTTATTGCCGTCACGTCAACGGTCCACCCATACCTCAGCAGTCAGCGTACGTGTGAAACTAATTTACATAAATCCTTTATATTGCGCAGTAACATTTCCACATATTATGATTATATTTAACGTTGACAACCGTTCTGTTTGAATTTACGTTGTGTGGGTTTGCGCCGCCACATCCGTTCTCAAAAATGTTACAAATTATCCTGCTAAAGCATAATATAGGTAAATACCTGCTGCAATTGTAGTTCTCTCATAGTAACATTATTTTTGGGTGTCACTGCAATATGTTATTACCAAAAAATTTGATGTTTTTCGTGCAAATCATGCAGACATTTTACGAGTTAAACGAATTTCTGTGTATTTTATTGATATACTTAAATTTAAGTTTGTCATTTGTCTATAATTACATATTTGGGTAAAATATAATGTTTTATTTTGTTATTAATTGTATTTATTTTTCGGAATAATAATACAATCAATTTATGAAAAATTGTATTCAAAAATAAATAATTTAATATTAGACATACTTTTTTTTTTGTTTATATTTATTCATTCAACTCAATTAAATATTTTGTTTATTTAACTATTGATATTCAAGAAAAATAAAATAAATTTATACAAGTGAATAATATTAAATATGAGAGTAGAAACCATAAAGTAAGTAACTAATAACTAATTTTCTATTTTTCAATGATACTTGAATGTGTTAAATTTTATTAAGTAAATATCAATGGTTTTTATTTTTAAAAACTGTATAGTAGTATTAAATATAAACATTATACTACAGAATAGATGAAATTGTGATAATACTATTATACTCGAATATAATTAAATGTAATAAATCGAATTTATGTAAGTCTAAATATAAAATTATATTTTTATTGCATTTTCATTATATAATATATTTGAAGACAATACAAAATTTTTGAGTTTGAAATATTTTAACAAATTATAGTTATATTTTAATAAGTTTAAATTTTGAAATGTATGCCAACTTTTTATGTTTGTGATTTGCATAATGATAAAAACAGAAATATTAGGGTTGAAGAGAAATAACTACGATGGCCGCCGTTTATATTTTGCTCCTATGCCTGATGAAAGTAGCAATTTCACAACTGTCACTATGTTGACATATCAGTGTACACATATCAGACACGTAGACGTCTTGACAGTTTTCTACCTGCGACCAGCTCTTCATATTATTCTTGGATTTTATAATCTGATTTGCTAGAAATGATAGATCGTTATTTTTAAATTTCAAATAAAGGGAATAGTAAGGGTAGTAACTTCGATCTCCCTACAAAGCATTTTAATAAAATATAATATGTTGAACTAATAGCAAACTTATTTATTTGTAATGTAATTAATAATACATGACTGATTTTAAACATTTGGTTCGACAAACTGTATTTGAGATTATTTGTACGAGTATTAAAATGTGGCGCGTTTTAACAAGAATTATACTATAATTGTAGATATAAATCTATATAATACAATGTTTTGAAGTATCCATTTACGAAATTAAATATTAATAAATAAAGAGGTATCGATAAGCTGATCTATATTTCACCGCAATGAACCCCGTATAATACGAAGTCTCGACGATGTGTAATTATCAATACCTTTAGCTGTGGTATTGCTAATGTATTACTGACAGCAAGACAAATTCATGTAAAGGTTAATTATCCGATGTAAGCTATACTAAAACCATACTTTTAAATAGTGAATAAATTATTTTATAAAATCAATATTTTCAGAAGAAAATTATTTTAGACATATTTATACCTCGCTTATAAATGTAAATTATATTAAATTAATTTATTTATTTTGTTAAAATATTATGTAATATAAAACAAAAACCATTATTATCAGACTGAAAAAATGGAAAAACGATAATTTAAGTCATACCTATACTACAGCACATAATTGTTTTGTAGGTTCCAAATATATTTTGTTAAATATATTTTAAATTCTAAATAATATAATTTATTTAAGTTAATAAATTCACAATTAACAAATTAAATAAAATATAACTTAGGGTTAGGTATCCCTAAGACCATATATACATCTTTGGGTAAATACGAGTATATGCTGGTGACATTAATAACTGCCTCTCACGAAAACTATGTTATAACTGGTATATGCTGAATGCTGATATGATTCAAAACCATTTAAATGTGATTAGATTATGGGCAAACAAGTGAAAAATCAAGGTTAGGTTAATTGAATCTAAATCTGTTAAAGTAATGTTTTCACTTTGAAATCTAGATTCAATACTTCGTTAAATAATCAAACAATTAAGGAAAATTAAGTTAAATAACGTGTTCTAACCCTAGATAATCACCTAACCTGGAGACCACATATAAAACTTTAGCGTACAACTGTTAACTTTAGACTTCACTTCCTAAGATGATTCTTGAAATTCAAATTCTCTCTATCCAATAAACTTAACACACACTATTCAATAATACGACTAGTTTGTACTTATGGTGTTCTGTATGGGGTTCTGCAAATCAACCCAATAATAAAACGTTTCAATCCATCAACTTACAACTAGTACGTTCTCTTCTTGGTATTTCACAAACAATAATCTTCACAATGACCTAAAAATTCCTACCCTTAATCAATTAGTAATATTATATTCCTTTAAATTGCATACTAACTTAAACTTCTACAGGGACCCATTAATCAAATAACTATCCTCTATTTCATTCACGCATAATGTACATATAGCAGATTAAAAATAAATAAATAACATGATTAAACAATAACACTTAAGAAGCAGTGATACCCAAATGAGCAAGGCTGTTTTTGGCCGACCTTTTTGACAACCCGATTGAGCACGATAAAAAAAAAAACACTGTCTTAATATGTAATAATATAATATAATATAATGATTAAAAATCAAAAGAAGATTTTTATTTATAGAAATATATTTTATTTTTTAATAATAATATTCTACGGTACCAAGTGTCAACGTCGCGCCTATTATCATGCTCAAACGTGTTGTTTTGGGGTTTTTTTGGGGTTCCCATTGTTTGATCGTAACCGTGCTCAATTGTGTTGTGAATAAGGTCAATAGTGCTCAATTGTGTACCCAGTTAGATGCCACTGCTAAGTTCCTGACCATAAACCCAACCAACAACCTACTGTCAACCATTTATAAAATTTACTCATTACACTAATTGTATCGTATAGATTATCTATAGTAATAATAATATTTATAGATATTATTATTTCAAGTTTCAAGTGGGGTATTTATAATACCTATTACAATAATACGAATAAGAGTTTCATTAATTTTAATTCAATTGTATTTTGTTAAATTGTATTAAAGTCTAATAAAATAGTATAATTTTATAAAATAACTGAATAACATTTTAAATCAATAATTATTTAAACAATTCGATAGGAGATATACATAGATATTTTGAATTTTATTATAATGTTTATTATTATTATTGTTAAAAGTACTTTGAAAGTAATTTAATAGATGTAATATAAAAACAATAACGATAATGTGAATAATAATAATAATGAAATGTTCTAAGACGCACTCAAATAAATAAAATGTATTTAATGAAATAGAAAGCTAAACGACAAGTTTAAACAATAATAATAATCGACTGACAACGATGGAAATTTAGTTAAAATTAATATGCAAACCTATAATATATATAAAAAAAAGCTAATAATGCATTTTATGTACGTGCTGTATTTTTATTTTTATTTAATTATCCATTCAAATTAAATGCTCTTTTACAGTATAGTTGCATAGAGAAAGTAAAGGGGTTCGTAGTTTAGAACTAAAATCAATAATAAATAAAAAAAAAATTATACACCATCTGCATATATTTTTACGATTTTGCATCGATATAAAATGTATTTTGAATTGAACTAATGTAAATAATTGAAATGCTTATCATGCAATAACACTATAATATAGTCTTCAAGTCTTTATTATTGTTAAATCTTTCTAATTATAATATAAATTATAAGCTATTTATGTAATAAACTACAATGCAACACAATGTGTAAGCACGGGATTTTTATTTTTTCCCCTTTTAAAGACTATATAGTTTGTACATGTATGTGCGTATTAAACTATTACTGTTCTTAAAAATAATCTTTATCACAATATTGTTCTTAATATGATTACACTTTGAGATATGTGGTATTGTTTTAATATCTATTTTAATAACACGCGTATATAATGAAATTAGACACTATTATCGATTAGGATTATAACAATAATTATTATGTTATTATTTGTACATAAATTTTTACAAGCGATAACGATGTACGATAATATTAGTTTTTAACCTTTGTTGAATTTGCGTGGTTTTGAATTTTTCTTCGTTAATTTTCTATGCAACGTTTTTTTTTACCTGTCAAAAAAGCAAAAACGATGTAGAGATGCTTTTGTTTTAGATTTATTAGTTTTATCTAAATGATTAAATTACATCTTATGACAAAGTAAACTCAACTTGGCACATAAATAGAGTTGAACGGTTACCTACCAACTAACTTTTTAAATGTCTTTTAGATGTTGAAAGGAGGGATTAATTTAATGGTTTTACAATAAAGTATTTAATTTACAAGTATTTTTTTTTTTGTTCGAAAAAATGCTTCAGTAATTAACTTCAGAGTATATTCCTTTGATTAAATTGGATATAGTTTAAACTTCAAGTGATCAAAAGTGAACATTTTACAGTATTTTTATAAATTATAAGAAATTATAAAAAAAAAAATTAAAGGTTAACAATAAGCAAACGGGTTTTAAATTATTATTATTATTATTATTTTTTTCATTTTTTTTTTTTGTAATTTAAATTAAAATTAAAAACGTATTACAAGGTTTATCACAGATATACTATAGAAATTTAAAAAATACTGAAATTATATATATATATATATATATTTATTTTATTTTTTATTATTGTTTGAATTTCAAATGATGAAATCTGTCAAAACTAGATACATTTGCATACCACTTAGTAGTTGAACATCAGTTTAATTCTAAATTTAGCAGATTCATATTTTTGACCTATTCAATGTCAAAGTTCATTGGACATGACTTCTACAACCACTATATTCTATTTAGTGAAGGAATACGCCAATTCTGCACATTCCTGTGTGATATCTTGCCATCGAACCAGCTTCACTGTAACAGTGTGTCGGATGGAAATGTACAGAACCGTTTTTTATCTGGATATGGAATTTTATTTTTGCTGAACTGAGTGTATTACTCATGTAATAGACTCATGTGATTACCTGATTGGTCATCTCACATTTTTTTTTTTTTCAATAAACAATTTAATAGAATAAAATCCAACTTTTAACTAATATTTACTATGATTAATTTATTTTTAAGTATAGCTACAGCATAAACATTTAATAATATTTGCAATGCAATATTTATCATAAAATGTATGTTATATTTAATTTTAGGCATTTTTTTTATTAAAACAACGACAAAATTAAACAAAATGTATGAAATTAATATAATTAAGTTGACCTTCACTGACTTTAGACAGGATTTATACTGTTTATGGGATACGATAAGAATGGTGCAATCCTGTTAATTAAAATATAAATTCTCATTGGCACATTTTATTAACTAAACATCAGATTTTTTTAGCGTGATTAATCTTTCGTGATCAAATAGGTAAAACACATATAAAACAATAAAGATATTATTTCATACAATATATCATTTTATATATGTATTAGAATACATTTAAATATAATATTTACGAATTCTATTTTTTTTTTCATGTTATTATTGACTATATTTATTTTATAAGCTGAGTAAGATTAAGAACAATTCTTGTGTTATTGAATACGTTTGTTACAATTATTTTATTAATTATTCAATCCATTACTACTTAAAAAGATTCATGAGTAACTTTTAATTTTAATTTTAATGTTACCTGCATAGGTACTTATATTATATCATACAATATTATGTGTATTACATCCATTCTATTATATTGTATTGTTTAAATAACGTACTTAAAACAATTCGTTATTTAATTGATTTACAGTACTTAAAGTCATTAAGCATTTTCTACATTGCAATCGAATACTATTTTAGAAATAATTTGTTATCAATTAATACAATATTTTAAATATAAATACTTGTAGCTTATAATATTATAGGTACCAAGTAGTCAACTTTAAACAGCTAATATACATAATACACTATTCACCGTCTTAAAAGTTGAAAAATAATATTATATGCAATTTATACAAATTGTGTTTTTAATTAATCGTTATTGCATATGCATCTACTAGGTTGTATTTCTTTCTGAGAACTGATTATATGAATTTATCAAATATAAAATAAAATGTTATAAATTATTCTTATTATTATTTATTACAAAATATTTTGTTTTCTACCAGTAGTCAACTTCAACATGCAAATAAGATTGCGGGTTACCTATTATACAAATAAAGTAAAACTAACACCGAGGCGTATTTAAACTAAGTTAAAGTTGTATTAATATACTTATTAAGAAATTAATATATTAATTTATTTTTTTAAACTTTTGTATGATTCAAGTACATTTTCAAAGAATTGAATGATGAAATTCCCTAAAAATACAATTTAACTTTAAAGTAAATAGTATAACTCTTTTGGTTTTTTTTTTTTTTTAAAGTTGAGATGTTTAAAATATTTTGTTTTAAACCTTTAAATTAATCAAATTTGGTTTTGTTTAACTTTAGTAAACACATCATTTAAACAATGCGTATAAAAAAACAAACAATTGTTTAAACCACAAGAAAAAAAAACAAATTTTATTACCAGCTACAGTTTTATTTTGTTAAATTCCTTCACAATAAGTAAATTATTTTGTGTTCTTCAATAAATAAATGTATGAAAATGTTGAATATCTATTTAATAATTGTCTAATTTATTTTACTAATTTTACTTATACATTTAGTATTAAATTAAAAAGTGTCCCTCAAACCAACCCAAAGACTGTAAAGTAACCTATTTATTATCAGATATAACAGTATATATGTATATTGTTATCTACAACCGTATTATCAACTACAAAATATTTAAAAATTTTAGTTGCTTACTAAACCACTAATAATAACAAGACAGACAATAATTTATTACGTTCTAACCAAAATAATAATATTAAGCATGCAAAAATAAATACTATATTTTATATTGTTCTCAATTCTGAAACCTATGATATTACCTACATGTATATTATTTTGAAAGTAGAAAAACTATAATTGACAAAATAATTATTTATTATTGGCGATCATGCTTATATTATAATATTATACTACTATTTAGTCGGAATATCAAATAATCTTAAATTATACTCAAAAACTATAATTCGTACAAACAAAATTTAAAAAAATCTTCCTTAACTAAATAACTAGTAATCATACAAAATTACTCTACTATTATATTTAATTAATTTCTTGTAAAGTTATGAAATATATCATTCTTTTACTGTTATTTTCATTCTTATGTTTCGGTACATTCTAACACTTTTATTTGATTTTATAGTTGAATAAATAAAATTGTGTTTTACATATTTTTTTAATTAGTGGATAATATTAATGGAAAGTTGATAATTTAAACAGTTAATATTTTTTTTTTTTTACTTTTTAATAAAAATGTGTTTTCTATTAATATTGTGTTTTTTGTTATATTTATTAACTTAGGCGCAATGCCTTAATTTTTATTAATTGTTTTTATAATAGTATTTACATTATATTATATATTCGATTTGTAAAAAACAATTCTTCGAATTTATTTTAATTATTTGATTAGAGTACTACTTCCTGCCGGTTATGAATATTAGATTCAATTAAATATTATATAATATTATATAACTAAATATTCTGAAGTTTAAGAACAAAAAATTATTCGGACCTACTTAAAACATTTATAATACCATAAAAATGTATAAATAATTATTAACAAAAATGTTCCAAAACCAAAATATATTGATAATTGCAATGCTATTTCATTTTAAATAATTTTCTATAAGAAAACTTCAAAGAGGTTCATTTATAGTTAAGCTGTTTGAAAATTTCATATAGAATAACTAAAAATATAAATTTAATAATTTATAAATTATTAATATAATTGTTTTTAAATGTTCTGAAAAACTAATTTTTATTTTATTATAATTAGCTACTATAATAATACATAGATTTTAAAATACAGTTATACTAAAAACTTATTGTTCTGCATAATATAGTTAAATACAGCATATTTATGGTTAATCTTATATTGAACTTATAAATTATAACATTAACTTATATTTAAATTTTTGTGGAAAGTGTCTGATAAGTATGTAACTAACAAAGTGTTATTTAATAATATTTTTTGTTATTTTATTAGTTTCATTCAAAAAAAACCACTGATGTTTAGTATTGAAGTTTAGATTGGAGTTTTTATCCTTGAACTTTTAAATGTAATTAGATATATAAAAAAAAACTACTAATTTTATTTTTAATGGACTTTAAAATTTGCAGATTTTAAAATTAAAAACTAAAATAAGCTTAAATTTGATGCAATACTGTTTTTGAATAACGATGTAACAAGACTTTACTTTAAAGCTGACATCAATTAGTGCAAAGTGTTATAAAGAATTCATGTCAATTTTTCATCGGTTTTATGAAATGCAAAACAAGATATATTTTGTTTTATTGTTTGTAAGAATATATATTTAGTTAAACTAATTAAAATTAAAAGTTAATTAAGATAGCTTAAAATTAGTACAAGTAAAAAAGTTAATAATTAAATAGTTATTATATATAAAAAGCGTTTAAGTTTTTTTTTTTTTTAATAGTTATTGCCACACAATGGTTTTAATGTGCTAATATTCTATGATTTATTTGTCAGTTAAAATATATAATATAATTTATAAATAAGCATCATACAAATTATTGTTTTATGGATGTTATTGTGATTCATCGGCTATTTTAACTGTTAAATGACAGAAAACCATTAATTATGCATCTATCTAGTATACCTGTACTGACTGTATCTATATGAGCGGCATACTTCATATCATGAAAAATATCTTCCACGTGCTATATTATATGACTTTTTATTGTAATGTCATAATAATTTATTATTATCAGAAATAATTATTATTACTACACGTGCACTATGCAGTGGCAGCGTGGCTTTAGATTATAATGTATGATTTATTACGTTTGTTTTAACTAAGTATAAAAGAAAAGTTCAAAGTCTAATTTTTATAACTAAATGTATTATAAATAGGTATATAATTTCATTTTTAGTTTCCTACGTATACATTAATGTAATGGATTCCCCAGCTAAAATTCTAAATAATTTAATTTTAATATTTAGAGTATTTTATACTTATACAATACTTTGAAATTATATAAATTTAACTATGAAATTATTATGATCTAGTTGGTTATACTAGAAGTGGATAAAACTATTTGGCGTTCAAAAAATCTAACCAAACACCTAAAATCCGGTTTAAAATTGAATTCAAGTCTAATTCTTTTTTAAAAAAAATTAAAAACTGAAACAAACCAAACATAAACAAAGATTTGAAATTGTATAATTAATCTTACCTCTTTAATATTTAAAATTCTAAAGACATTTAAAAAATTCATAGGTGTACGTTAAACATTACAAACATACAATATTTGTTGTGTTGTTTTGTCTATTTTATCAACAAAAAATACTACCACATTTTATTTTATATTACATATAAATATTAAATAATAAATTGAAAACCTAACTTTTGTATTGCGGATGAGCAGTGTTTCTAACGTAGTGTTTTGCTTCAAAAATGCAATATCCGTGCCTAGATTACTTTACCAGAAATCGTTTTAGTGTATTTATATTTAATTACCTATATAAAATGTGCTGAAAATATCGCAATACTAATAATTAATGAACAAATGCTTCAATATTTTACATTTATTTAATTTTCTAGTCTTATAACGTGCTTGTTGTTTTATTTTTCTTCATATATACGTATTTAAAACGAATATGGGAATACAACATCTAGGACGACTTTGGTTTGGTCCATTGCAATTGTGGAAAATATGAATATAATATTAATATTATTAGTTTTTAGAATATGATATTTTTGGACAAAATTGTATATCTCCACTTTTGAGTCTACGTAAATAAAATTATTTGGTATAAAATCATCACTCTACGACTTTATGGATATACATACTTTTACTTGTTGAATATAAATACTTATTCAAGTAAGTTGTCAATAATAAATAATTAAATATTTGAATTATATTAATTTAAAATATAAATAGACAATAGAAATAATTAAATTGTTTTACTGAAAAGTCTCTTAACAAAATTCTGCGGAGAAAAATATATAAAACAAAACAATCTATAAAATTATAAATAACTCAAGTTACTCTAGGTATTACTTACAATTTACATATATCACATGGTTCAGAATCAGTTCGATATCGGTATTAAACAAAATGTGTGGTACGGGTTTGGTTCAATTTTAACATACCATTAAGAAGTTTGATTCGAGACCATATATTTGAGTTCGGTGTCTAGTTTACACTATTTAACAGTGAGCTTCAACCGATAAGTTGTGACCCAAATTTGAATAGCGTAAGCTTTAAAAGTATGTCTCGATTAGAAAATTTTCTAACAGTTAAAGTAATATACTAAAACAATATTATATCAACATTATACTACCTACTGTGTATTGTGTGTATACTAATTAATATGTTTTTCTTTATTATTGTTACTTTTTACGTTTTTGTTTTCGTTTTATATCTTACAACATTTTCATAGATTATGAAAATAGTATACTAAAAACTTGTGATTTTTTTAATTTTGGTTTACAAAATGTTCGTTACTCTAAAATATAAATATAGGTTTCTTTTAAGTAGTTTACATAAATATTCGATACTTCAATAAAATTACAGTAATATATTCAATGAAAAAGTATAGTTGAAACCTATTTTATAGAAGATCAGTTACCTACTAAATTTTCCATTTTGTTGATAATCTAAATTTAACATAGTTTATGATATTTTTAAATATGAAACTTTATGCATATAATTTGATAAATTGTGTAATTGTGTTTTCTCTATAAACATTTAAAAATTATGTTTGATAAATTAAGTTCTGATTTATTGTTTGTGAATATAATTAATTATGGTATAATTCCTACTATATTGTATTATGAGTAAAATAAATTGATGTTTATACTATAATTTTTTTATAGTAGGTTATCATTTAAGTGCCCAAAATGCACAAGCAGAATGTCTAGGTGGTAGATTTTACTAAAGGAGGTTTGTCAATAATATATTAATAGTTTTTTTTTTTAAGCTTGTATTTGTAAATTCTAATTAATTTGTTTTTTACTTATAGTTTATCTGTATTTAAATACATGGAATAAATAATTTAATAGGTAAAATAGTTACAAATTAGTTACCTAGTCTAAAACTATTAACATTAATAATCTAATATTTAGACAGTAATGTTATTATTTTAATTAATTTTAACTTATTAAATATATACTTTATATTATATTTGTACAATACATATGTTTAAATATTTAAATACATTATTTCGATTGCATTCATTGTTATTTGTTATTTATTTATTTTTTTCTAGGTGAATGCTTCTAAGTTGATTTGAATTTTTTTTACTATCATCAAATTAACAACTTTTTTATTATTAAGATAATCAAGAAGAACAATGAAATGTTATTAAAATATCTGCTTTTTAGAAAAATAAATTTTGAATCAAAGAATAAAAAAACTAACGATAGATATCTAGTTTATTTTTACACTAAATTAGTATGATTTTCAAAACATTGTGTTTAGGTATATAAAGATATAAAATATAATCAATAATAAATAGATGAAAAAGTGAATAAAATATTATTACTTTATAAACTTTTTAAATAATAATAATAATAATAATAATAGTAGTTTATACAAATTTTGATTGTTTCAGTATAAAAAGATGATTATAACAAAAATTAATAATATGCAAGTGTGCAAAATAACCTTATATCACATAATATGTCACATCATCTTCGTATTTTGTTGGCAATAATAATGATAATTCAACTGAAATAATACACGAGAAAAAAGAACTAGTTTAATTTTATAAACTTAATTTATTACACTCACTTAATATTCTTTAGATAAATAACCGAATATATAACTAAATAAATTATACTTGTCTTGTAAATATGAGTATTACAGTGTATACAGTGTATTCAATTAATACCTACCTCGTTACAAGTTTTTATAAATAACTCGTTCAATTGTTAAAAAATAAAAAATAAAAAAATAATTTTTTCATAATTTATAACTATAATTACTAGTTTTGTAAAAAATCTAAAAAAAAAAATTAACTAACTAATTAATTAACTATTTTTAATCGCTAAAAAATGCAATTAAATATAATTTTTTTTATTATTTTCAGTGGTATATTATATCTTTTAATCTGTTGGACGTAAAAATTGTATTGATTTTCAAGTTATTTCATATACAGAAGAATGAACCTCACTTGAAAGTGTATTTTTCAAAAATAAATAAATAAGAACTTTTTTTCTTTTAAGTGCACTGTGCCAAACATTTAGAAGTTAAAAATAAAATATTAAAAGCAAAAAGAAATGATATTTTTAAAGTACCATTGTATTTTCTTATTGAACTTTCCTTCATATAATTTTCAAACAGTGTCAAACGAATTGATTCTTAATACAAAACTATGTATTTATTGATAAGAACAGTAAGTTGTGTAACTTATATGGAGACACAGTCAAAGTAGTTTTCAAATTTTCTTTGTAAAATCCCTTTCAGACTAAACCAACACTATCACCGACGCACAGTCACTGACAACGTTGACAGAAAAATATAAAATGTTTTTAAAATGTGTTTCAATCTATTGTGTCATTGACAATATCTGTATTTCTACCTACAGCAACCGGAACTCAACAATATGTATGAACATAATAAAGTTATCAACTTACATATAGTTTTGGTCAGAAATTATTCAAATTTTATTGTCAGAATTTATATTTTCTTACATTTTTAACTATATACATAATATCAAGTATAATTTTATTGCTCCTATTTATTTTATTTTAGATTTGGTTTTAAAATTTTAAATACCTTTTTATTTTATACTTCCAAAAAAATATATAATCGAAATATTTATAATTATTTAAATAGTTTAATATATGTATATAAATTATATTTTTTTGTTTACTTAGCAGATTATCACTGTTTTCTCATATAATGATCCACCCTCGGACTTCCATATTCAAATTGTACGTCTTAATTAAATTCTGTTTTTTTTTTCAAATAAAATTATTTCCCGTAAATCTATTCCAAATTTAATTTATATGATATTCATAAGCATTATTACTTACTGTATAGATAATAAAATGTATATATATATTGATTGTTTTTTTGTTATTGCATGTTTCTAACCAATGATTGTTTTAATATTTAAAAGTATATTTCCTTATGCATTATAATTCAATCAATACATTTTAGTATACAATGAATTCTAACTTGTGTATTATACACTATTACAGTGTATTTTATATTATACATATATATAAATTGAATATTCATTCAGACTATAATTATTAATATTTCCACTTCATATTGTAATTTATTGGGCCTGTAAGTTCAAAAATAAGTTCAAAAGTACGATAATAATAATACCTAATAAATAATAATATGAATTATGGAATATTGATATTTATAATAATTTTTGACACATGACCTTAAATGTTATAAGTATAAGTATTTAAAAATATATATATATATATATTTAATTAAGTAGTTTATACACTAAATAAATAGAAGTACAACTATTTACCATACAAACAAAAAGTGCAAAAGTAATCGAATAGATTTTAATATTTTAAGATGTTGGTGTTTTAAGGAGGTAAATTTATTATATCATATTATATTGAGTTATTAGTACTTAAGAGTTTGAAGATTCTCAGTTAAACGAGAGCATCATATTATGAAACTACGATAACATTAAAAAATAAAAGGTTATTTGATACAAAAATATTTAAATTAATGTATACTATATAATTTATATAAGTAGTAGAATTAAGTGGTTTATTAGTAATTGCTATCATAAACAGTCAAGTTAATAATAAATCTCTACATTTTTCTGTAATGTATTATAACTTATGTTTATAATATATTTGATTTGAATAATATACTTATTTGTGAATATTCCTAGAATAAGTAAAATAGCATAAGACTAATATTTTTTCCTGTAAATTGTAAACAACGATATTTTTTTGAAAGTCAACACATGTTTTTTAATAATAGTAACACCTAACTATATTCATAGTGAACAAGATTAATTATATAATTTGGTACTTAAGTAGCATATTTTTTTATTTTACATAATAACTAATATTTATTAATATTTTGTTTAATCAATTATTGTCGATCTATTAAGCAAATATGTGATACTATAATATAATAAATATTTTAGGTACGCATATTACTGTACATTTCAAATCGTATGAAAATTAGTAAAATACCAAAATAAATTATGTTTGTATTGTGTTTAAAATTATTACAAGTACACTTTTACGCACATGTTTGTATATATAAATCGTATAATAGTTATATGCATCACATACCAATATTGCAGTAATTTTCAAAGCAAAATACATGATTGATTACTCGAATTTTAACATAATTCAAATTATACGATTATTTAGGATATTTGATTATGTAAGCACATGGAATTTAGGTTATTAAAATTAAAGTTGTTTTAAAAAATATATATATATATATATATATATATGTGTGTATTATATAAATATGTTGAAGTTATTTTAACGTTTAACAGAACTGTATGAAATAGTGTTTAATATGTTCAAAAATCAAATGGTTGCTTATATTTAGTGTAATTGACTGATAAATTATAAATTGTAATTATATTTTTAAATTATAATTTTTATTATAGACGTATGTTGAATTTGTATAATACATCGAGTGAATCTGTACACAACGTATATATATTTAAAGATTTTTATAATTATTTTTCAAGTTATCGAAGGTCATTTTTTTCTAATTTTTAATTATATTATATTTATATTTTATGTAGTATAAATAGTATTTTGTTTTGTCAAAATTTCTGATATTAGTTACAGTTGTTTAATACGTGAAAGTTCTTTTTTTCTTATTCGTATCATATTTATTATCAGTTGAGACTTTACTGCAAATACGCTAACATTTCTCTTCTTATCAGTTATTTACTTTTCTATAAAATATAATATAACTGTTTTATATAGTTAAAATATTAAAAAAAATAAAAATGATAAATTATTATCTAAATTATTAACATTTGTTAGTAGTTATTACGCAGCTACTTTTATATAGTAGTTAAATAAATAATAACAATAAAAATAGTAATAATTAATAATGATAATACCTATTCATTATGAATGTACAAGAGATAAATTAGTAGTTAGCTTAACTGATTTAAACTTTTTTTTTTTTTTTTATCGAACACAATTAATATACTATATATTCTTATTTTTTAGCTTGAATTGTTTTGTGCAGATATAATTTTACATAAACTTATTTTTATTGAAGTATTTTTATTTTTATATTCAATTGTTTTAATTTTTAACATACTTCCGTTTTATGAAAAATCTTGTTTACTGTCTATTATTTTAATATTAGAATAAAAGAATAAATTAACCTATTTTAAACATATCAAATTAAAATGGTTTATTTTAAACATACAATTTGATACATTATGCACTAGTAAGATACCTACAACAGTCGTTGCATGCTAGTACAACTCAATATTTTTTTTTTAATGCTTCAACTATTCTTTTTTTTTTTTTGATAAAATAAAGCAATTTTAGTGCATAAGTAATAAAAAATAAGTATGAAGAATGGAGATATATTTGGTGAAGAGCATAATTTGATTTTCTCTGTGATTATTTCATTATATTTTAAATATAACGTATGCTTTTCCATAATTAGAAATGTGTAAATGACTAAAATGACTCACAAGACATTCATTATTACCGTATTTCTCAGTAACAGCAACTAGTAAATAAGACATTTTGAGTAAAACTTCTTTGTTTGCACTTTTATTACATATATTTTTATAGTTAAATTTATCTTTTTTTAATCAATATTTGCACAATAGATTAAGGTCACTCGAGTGGGGTATATATTGTGTATAGGGCGGTGGTCAACAAATGTAATCTCTTATATATAGGTTATATCTCTTACGTATATGTAATATGTACGTTTAAATTATTGTTAAAATATAACATGATTGGATGTTAAAACAACCATTAACTAAGAAATAAGCCTCAAATCATATATGCTTAAAAATATATAATATCATATTATAAGCTATGTTACTATAGTAATATGGGGAAGAAGTGTGGACTAATTTATACAAATATTTTACATAAAGAGCTTTATTTAAGTAGTTTCACTACTAGTATTATTTAGAGTTCAGTCAATTTCACTTTAAATACTAAACTGTTAAAGAAAGGTTTAAACGTGTGTGGATTATATATTCAGCACTTGGCTTGAAACAAGATAGTAAAATGTGATTTAATAAATAATACTGTAAATAGTATAGAGCTAAGATCAATCGTTGCATTTGCATACAGATTTTGAGTGTTAGGAATAAAGTTAAAACGCACTAGTTAAAATGTATTTAATTTTTTTTTTTATAATTGTTGGTCATAATATTTATTTTTATTTATTCAAATCTATGAATAAAATTAAAAAAATACTTTCCTATTGCTATATTTAGATTTTATTTTATATCTACATGTACAATTAATTAATGTGAATAAAATAAAATTAATTAATTAATGATAAATTGTAAATATAATATAACTCGTCATGACTGATAAGTTAGAGCTATGAATAAAATACAAAAAAAAATTTTTTTATTAAGTTGTATTTAAATTTTACTTTTATCTACTAGAAATGTACGATGTAAATCGATATTATAATTTTATATTTTTCACTAAATGATAAGCTACACTATTATGAATAATACAATTAATATAGATAAATCATTCTTAATAAAACAAAATATAAAAACTAAAATTGATATTAAGCGGATGAACTGATATACATTTGATGAATATTGAGTACTTATTATGTGAGCATTATAAGATGTGCGAGTCACATTTAAAAGCGTCAATATAATGTTATTAGACTACCAATAGTTAATTACTTTAAGTGAATAATAATAATACATATTACGTTAATATGATCAGTATTCAGTGGTTATTTTTACATAAATCATTCGTTTAAACTTTAAACTATTATAAAATATGACTTAAAATGTTTCCATATTATCGTATAAAATTTCTATAAAATAATATAATGTACTAATTGAACAATATAATGTTTTTTTTCTTATGATTTTTTAATGGTAGCTGTATGATATTATTGGGTTTATAATACAAACTAATTACATAATACAAGTTTTAAAAACTATTAGACATTAGCAGTTATAATAAGTATTAAATTGTTTATATTTTTAAATGTACACTTTGGTCAAGAATAATTAATTTTATTATTAAATTAGTATGTATACATGTGTCATAATATTTATTTATTACAATTATTATGTGAAATAAAAACTTGTTTAAAAAATATATATTTTCTGTGCATTAAATATGAAATAGATAGTATTTTTTTTTTTAACACGTTTAGATGATAAAATATTAAAAAGTTTTTTGAAATATATTTTATACATATAATTTTGTTCGCATTATTAAGAAACCAATGTTTAAACTTAAAAGTAAAATAATTAAGGATTTATTTTAGACATAGAAATCCGATACGTTGACTATAAATCATAAATAAAACATTTTATGAATATCATAATTCATAATTAAATGAGTTAGTTTTCACGGTCTTGTTTTTAATTAAAACCATTTATTTTTAACAATTATTCATATTTATATATTTTTACTTATAGTGTTATAGTGATCTAATCAGTTAAACTAGTTAAAGTATCAAATAGCAATCAAATAATAATTATTATTATACTTTTGTATTGATAAACATACAAAATCTAAGCAGTTAAAAATTATTTTAATTATTATCATTTTCTAAATAGTAATGTGAATGTGATATGAAATTAATTTTTATTATACTGTATACTTCCATAATATTTATATTGCATTTTATCTCGAGTTAGTTATAAAGCTATACAGTAGTTTATACGACCATTTTCAGTAACTAACTTGATTTTTTTTTCTATTCTTGATATTGACATCAAGTTAGTTAGTTATAACTAAAAAACAAATCATTTAACTCAATATTATAATATATTCTCATGTCTCATGCAACTGGATTGTTCAATTGTTACGCTCTTAAGACTTTTGTAGTTATTTTATTTTATAATTTTAAAAACATGATTTATAACATGAATTGTATGTTTTGAGTAAAATTAACTTAAATGTACAAACAAAGATATAATTTTGTTTAATTGTTAATATTTAATATATTTTTTATTTTGTAATAAAAATACGGTTAGTTTGATACTTCGATGTAATTTATGAGTCATTAATAGAACTTTTAAATAAAATGTTTATTAGATAAAAAATTTGCTTAATAAATGTATTTAGTATTTGACATTCAACAATATTGTAATTATCTAAAATGTATTTGTACTTAATTGATAATATGTGTTATTAGTTGTGTAACTATTTAATAAAAATTGCTCTTTGTTTTCTTATTTAATAATAACATAACACTTTTGATATTATATTATGCACTATTACAAAACATTATTCTTCATATAATCATATTCAAATGTGTTTATTAAATATACATATTATTTTTATTCTTTGTAATAATTCATACATGCGTTTTACAATATTATTGTGAAGTATATGGCCAAGATATTATTTGTGTTTCTATATCGTCATTATTCAGATTTGAGAATATATTTTGTTGTAAAATAAATAATTCAAAAGCAAATGTAGTGAGTCCAAATAAACGGCGAGTAAAATTTTTAGATTTTCAAAGGATTATTCTACCTTTGATGGACGAGTGATTTTATGTTAATCGAAACCACCCACATTCAATTTTCAGTGAAAGAATAGTGTGCAAGTTTAAATATGAATACTACAAAATATGTAAATTTATAAAAAAAAATAAAGGAACAGTGAAAATCTAAATTTGAATAGTTACCACGTATAAAAATTTAATTATGTTATAATAATTTTGAAGATGCTGTGAGTGATAATATAAAATCGTACTTCTGGTACAATACCACCACCAAATTTTTGATTTTTTTAATTAAGGCTACAGGAAGATAATTATTTTTTTTTCTACAAAAAAATATATCGCTACAAGTGGAAATACAATCAACGTATATAATTAACGTAATCATTTTTGGTCAGTATTGAATTTATTAATTTCCGCAGTAAAATAAAAATAATACCACAATTTTTTGACTCGTTGGTTTGTTGCATAGTTGAATGTTTGTATTTAGTTTACATGAATGATCACGACTATGCCATATTTTGATTTTAAAAGTTTCTACTTAATAATATTATCAGCTGAATTCTAATCTACGAAAAATTAAAAAATAAACTTTAAGCTTTTGATATGCCTACACCACGTTATTAAAATTTTGTTGATATACTAAACAAATACATTTTTTTTTTTTTTAATAAGTAATAATAATAATAATATTATAAACACCCGACAAACAGCAAAGGTCAACACGAAAATCACATTACACGTTTGCACGTTCAGTATACTATATAGGTAAGTATGAATAATATAACACGTGAAAGTGGTTTCCTCTTTCAGCATCTATTGCCGCGCCCTTCGGTATGATTTTAGATCCCATAGGACGATCCCATGTTACGTAGGTTTGAATATTATTATTATTAGATATTATTTTCACTGAACTATTTCGCTCAGATAACGCGTCACTGGTGGTGGCGGAGGCGGCGGCTGCGGACGGACGGTCAGGCTGACGTATATAAGACACGGAAACGGACCGGTCATTCAATGCGCACACAGTGGTTATGTGTTCAACATATTGTATTATTATAGACCGACCTCGCAACACAGTCCGTGTCTCGTATGCTGCTACTGCCGCCCAAACGACCGGCCTTCCATCGTTCTACCTCAGTCCGTGAATTTCGGTTTAATTTTCGATTTTCGTGTTGGTCGTGGTTTACGTCGTTTCCGTTCGATCCGTTTTCGAGTACGGTCCGACGCGGCGTTCGTATTTTTGTTTTTCATGTGTGCTATTAGTATATGTGTTTAAATATTCATATTATACTACACACACATATACGCATAAATAATATATAACCTCATTAAAATATATCACACAGACTTCCATAGTAATACTCGGTTGTCTAATCCAACGCATGACGGTCAGCAGTGAGCTCCAGCAGACTACAACACAAAATATGGACGACACGGAATCGTGAGTGTAACATTTCATCAACGCATTTTTTTCTCATTGTAAAAGACTAGGTGTTCAGTGATTGTTATTCCTTTGAAAACTAAACAAATAAATGTTATATATTATTATCATTCATCGCACGTTTTATTCAATCATTCAATTTGTTGTTATTCATCCCATCGAATATTCTATTACAGTTTCAGATAGTTGTTGTATTTATTTTGGGTTTCGTTTTATTTGACGTTATATAATACATGTCAACTTTAAAAGACTGTTATGTATATCAATGTGTTTGTACCGATACGTTGTGGTCAAGTGATATTATACTATCTGATTGGCGTCGATATTTTTTCGATAAATAATTTATTTTTTGAATACCGTTTGGATTGTCTTTTAACGTTTGTGTGTTATTGGATACTGCCACGTACATTATTCATGTGTGTATATATAAACCATAAATCAGACATAGAACTGTGAACCAATGTTATCGACTTTGATGAAATAATAATAATTGTTATACTAACCTTCAATAAATCATTAATCTGAATATGTGATAAGTTTATAAACTTACACATTGTTACTGTGTAGACATCCAATAATATGACTAGTCATAATATTATAATGTTATTGTGTTTTATTCAACACGTTGTGTAAGTATTGTTAATTATATATTAGATATTGACTAAAACATGTTGTAACATATTTTGAGTTTTTTTTTTAAAAAAAAAAAAAAAACCAAAAAATTTCGATTATTGTATACCAGTGAAATGAAAAAATGACTTTTATCTAATTTACTAACGTCTCTTGTCACAAAAGAGGCTCCAGGTCATCATGAAAAGGATTATAGGGACAAAGAGAGTGATAAAAAAAATTACTTCAAGGAGTAAAGGGATAAACGAAACGATAAAATAGTCAGAGAGGGACTGAAATTAAAATTTAAAAAAAATGAAATAAGCGAGAATCTGCAGTGTCCACATACTCATAAAAAATAAATATAATACGTGTACTCCCACTAGAAGAGTGAAGTCCTTATAACATATCTTCTCCGACATTACGTAGTGGAAATTTTTTGAAGTGTTAAAAAAAGAGCATCATTTGTATCCTCTCTAAAAAACTTTCGAGATTTCGCCTCGATAGCAACGGAATATAAAGCTCGATTCGGGAATAATAGTTTTCACAAGTTGTTGAATGAAAATTGACATAATCTCTACGCCTATTCTTTACATTGTGGCTGAGATACGTAAACGCGTTAATAACTAACACAAAATACAATGGTTGTGGTTATAATACACAACCAAACGGTTCTTTTAATGAACATTTTAAACCTACAAATAAAATATAATATACATTACACGTGAAAATGTCTATTAAAAAAATTAAAATAGTCAAAATACAGTTAATTTATGCGAGCCACCAATAATAACTTTAATACTCTATATAATGTGAACTCGAGATATTCGTTCCAAATTTATTAGTGTATTAAAAACCCACATTTGCACCTTAAGCAGTCAATCACTATCTCACGTATATAACGACTTATTGTTTTTCTTTTTACTTATTTTTGAACTTACAAAAATCAAAAAAAGAATACTGGGAATTACTAAAAGTTTAGACACTGAAAGTTTATTGGTACTAAATTGAGTAAAAAATTGTCTCCTTTATTTTTCAAAGTTGATATATGAAAAGTTTAAAACTCTTAACGGTTAAAACCCAATCTCGAATGTCATATTACAAAGAGATTTGTGAAACGTTTTGACAATGTTGAGCGTACAAAAAAACTGTTTTTGACAGTATCGGCTTTATTTTATAACTTAGAATAAATTGCTATTTTTGTCTTCATACAATAGTTATTGAGATGTTCACATCTGCGAATTTATAAGTTTTGGATAACGCTCCGTAATGATTGTACATTTAATAACAAATACATTTTTGAACACGGCGTAAACGAAAGCTTTATACGTGGCACTTTTAACAAATCATGTTCAAAATCGAAAATATTATAAACATTCACATTTATTAAACAATTTAAAAGTTTTGAAAATTGCAAGACAATTAGATCTGTTTCAAAACTATATATAAAATATGATCAATTTTCTTTGAAAATATAAACTGAAACACATATGTGCGTACGTGTATCGACTTCAAGACGTGAAAAGAACGTTGATAATAATCAAACAATATTATGTAGGTACTTGAAACGAACGTCAAATTCAATTCGTTGACTTTTAAAACGACCGAGGTAAAAGTTAGATATAATACAATAGTTATTCGTGATGGTAATAAAAACTTATAATGTCGGTAAAGTCACATTTTGGACTTAAAGCGTATTTCTAAATTCTCCGACCGCTAAATGAAAACAAAAAAAAAAAAGTTTTAAAAGCCCAAAATAAATCGATCGCTGAAATGTTACCACATTGGTAGGTACCTTTACGGCGTAGATATATTGTTGTTCATATCCGTAATCATCATAACATTTTTACTATAATAACACTATAATATCTATAATATCAATACACATATAGTAATCGCGTATTTTTCGTGTCCACAGATCGTGTCAGAAATGTGTTTTCGACCGTTTGCCACCGGAAATGATCCGTTTCATATTCCGGAAGCAGTCCACGGACGACCTTCTGCAGGCGTCGGCGACCACCGACCGGTTATACCGAGTGGCCCAGCATCACATGTACGCGTCGGAAGGCGCACTGCTAGTGCGCGGTGGCCAGGACACGGCGGCCACGGTTACGCGGACGTACGACGTGCGGAACGTGACGTCGCTGTACCTGGTGGACGTGTTCGACTTTGACCGCGACGTGCCCCGACAACTGAGAAGGCGCGGTGACGACGACGAACCTGACAAAGGCGATGGACAAGGTGACGATGACAGTGGATGTAGCGACGACGAGTGCAGCGACAGCGAATGTAACGGCGGCGACGAGTGCCGCCGGACGTCCGCAGCGTTGGAAGTGTTGCACGTGGGTTACGGTCGCGACGTGCAGTACGCCAACCTTCCGGCGGACGGTTTGCGCCGATTGTTGTCCGGCGTCCGCGCCCGACGGGTGTGCTTCAGCAACGTGGTGATGACGGCCGACGACGTGGCCGACGCGGTGACGGCCATGCTCGAGGCCCGCGGCCACGTCGACGACTCGGACGAAAACGACGACGACGACCCCGACGAGGACGAGGACGAGGACGAGGACGGCTCTGCGGGCAACGGTGGCCGCGACGACCTCGACCGACGGCCGCCGGTCTTGAGGTGTTCGCACGATCGAGCCGACGACCGTCGCGTGGTCGAACTCATGGATGCCGTCGAGCGAACGTGCGCCGGTCTGCTGTCCGAGTTCAGGGTGACCGTCCGGCGGCCTGCGCCTCACGCGTACGCCGTCTACCCGGTGTCCCGGTGCGGGAGCGCGGCCGACTGGGACGACGCGATCAACGCAGCCGACGACTCCGCCTCCGTGGCCGCCGAGACGCCCGAAGACCTGCTCGCGCTCACCGCGGCCGACTGTTCGGGACTGGGACCGGCCGCGTACAAGCGGTTGGTGCCCGCGTGCCGCCGGTTGCGCCGGTTGACGATGAAGGCCGCCCGGCAAGTGGACGACGACGGGTTCGCCGCCGTGGCCGGGATGCCGTCACTCCAACACCTGCACGTTGAAGGCATGTCAAACGTCACTTCGGACGGTCTGCTAGGCGGTAAGCTCCAAACGTTTCTATTCTGTGTATTTCGCAAATCGTCGTCAAACTTCATAGATTATAGTTAGCTCAAAAACTTCCAACGACTGACGTATAACGATATGGGTGTCGGTATGAATTCTACTTACCCGTCTAGGTGTTTCAACGTAATAATCGAGTGTGAGAATATTCGATAATGACACGAAATAAAATATAATGGGATGATAACGTTAGGTTATTATTTTCAGCTATTTTAATCGGTATTAAATTGATTACACGTATTACACGACGCTGCGGGAGAGAACCATAGTAGATTATTATTAAACCCGCGTTAATTTTTCAAATTTACTATTCAAATAAACACCAGAGGCACGCGGGATAAGCGAAATGGTTATTAATATTTAAATTTTGTTAATTGCGTTTTACTCATAATCCACGCCCGTCCGAAATTAAAGCGGAATAAATCAATTTAAATACATTTGGAATCTGATAAAATCAGAGAACTTATTCGTTTTATATATTACCATGTTTTTCAAATGATTTCAGATTAATAACTATAATTATTTTTATTCACGATTTTCACCGGTGTGAGGGACACTAAACTATAGTGTTCCCAGCCGGTGTTTGTGTATGCTGGTCGTTCAAACTGCTGGATAATGATGAATTTGATCACCTATAATCGTTCATAAATTGATAAAATATTATTTTAAAGTTTTCGTACAAGCCCCCAACATTCAAAATCGCATTATACTGAAAAATATACATTTTTTTATGTTGTTCCTGCAAGTAGATACTTAGTTTAAAAATAATATTGATATACGTATTATTATGATTACTATTTCAAAACCAGGTAATGCAAGATGAAAGTAAATTACTTAGCTTACACCATACATAAATTATGAATTATACCTAGGTACATATATTTTAGCAAATTCGCGGAAATTATACTGTTCATAAACGTCAAACGAAACGATGAATAATATTATTTTCTTGGTATTGATGTTGTTGTTCACAGCAGTTTTGTTTGAGAAAATATTAACTCATCTCATTTTTATATGCACAATAGGTTCACTATTAATAAACAAGTGTAAAATGTTTATAGCAAGCCAATGTTTGTTCTAAAACCCGTTGTCGTGTCCTATACCACGCACAAAATATCATGCTACAATCCTAATTGAATATAGATTAATAAAAAGTCAAAATAGGTGTTTACGAGCCATAGAATTGCATTCGCAAAAGAATCTATTTATGGTGGATATTTGGGATTGCATAAAAAATAAAAAAATAGACAATTGAATAAAGGCCATGGAAAATCGATTTTAACAAACCCGGAACTGTACAAGCACGTTACGAGTTCATCCTCGTGTATTACACCGGTCGTATACATTGTGTATACCTACGCAAAGGAAGTATTTATATTCTGACTTCAAAGGAATCTTTAAAACCGTATAGGCGGTAGTCGTCTATATTCTTTTCTCGCACACTAAAGGAAAATACAGGAAATACAATACGTGTCTCTAATCTTTATATTATTATATATTGAACATATTCGTCCCGAACAATAATAATCGATTTCTAATCAACTATAATATCGCTTATGATATATATGATATACAATTGTATAGAGTTTGTCTTATGCAATTTTGTTCAAGTATATTGTATGATATTGTTATAATTGTCCACGAATATTTATTTTTTTTTGGATTTTTATGTGACGTTTTATAGTTTAAGACTTATAAAATTACATAATATATATATATTATACTCAATTTCACGGTTAATAATAATTGATTATTGCTATTGTTATGAATCAATTAGGCTTAAGGTAGGTTTTATATGTACATACTTAAGTTTAAAATACTTAATATAATTTGTTTAGAATAAATACGATTAAGTATGTACACGAATTATTCCTGTAAATAAAAAAAAAATTGACATTTTTACTAATATATAATTATCATCTGAAAATGTATCTAAAAGTACGCGGGTAGTAAATTGAGATAGATTTAGTTATGCATTGTTAATGTGTATTTATAAAATATTTTGCAAAAATAAAAAAAACGTATAGTAACCAATCAGTGTACTTCTGATGAATTTTATTAAAGATTAAGTAATTTTTTTTTATGAAATGAAATCAATTAATCAGAAAAAAATGTTTTATTTTATTGTTACGTAAGCTTTGAATATTGTTGGGATAGAAAACTTCATCCTCGCTCAAAGTACCTCCAATCATAAGTTATGTACTCATCACCACATGAACGTTAACGATATATGGTAGACGACACAGTAAAATAAAGTTTGATAAAGCAAATTTTAACTTATCGTCATCTTTTGGTATTTGTCTGGGATCGAGAATAAAATCGGGAAGAAAGTCCACGCTTTTACTATTTCTAAAGACAGTTTATCCTTTTTGTAACGTCCTGTCTTGTGACTTGGCTATGACGATGATATTAATACCTATATTGTTAATTACATTTTCGGCAGTCGTTGCATAAATAATAATTATTGTTTCATTCGTGTTTTAGGTCTCTTGAATGCCACCGGACTACAATCGCTGGGCCTGGCCGACTGTCCGTACGTTACCGACGACGTATTGCGCCGGATTGGTGAAATGAGACAGTTGCACAGTCTCCGTCTGGATCTGACCGATTGCGACAAGACGACGGCCGACGGCGTGATGGATATGCTTTCCGGATGCGAGCGGCTTCGGGAACTAGACCTGACGCTGCCGCTGAACGCCAGTTACGTGGCCGCGGCCGCATCTGCCAGCCGCCTGGTACAGCTCCGCACGTTCCGGCTGACGTTCGAGCTGCTGTCGTTCCAAGACCACCTAGACGATCAGCCGACCGACGACAATTGGCAACAGTCGCTGGTCGCTGGTTTCCCCGACCGCGTCGAGTTCACCGTCCGGAAGACGTTCACCAGGATCACGGTTACGGTCGACTGATTGACCACGATACCACCACCACGGTGACTGTGACCGCATCACCGCCGCCTTGCCACTTAGGTATCATATTGTGGTGGCCGATGTCGGCGGTACACACACGAAGTTCGATGTCACACTCGTACCGGTTAACGAAAACGATTACTGCGATATTATTTTAGTACCTTAACTCCCAGACAACTCTCCGAGCAGGGACGCCAATTATGGGTGAAGGTGGCCGGTGCACTCTAACGCGCCTATTTTCCCGCTTCGTAGGGGACTTCCGTTAGAAAATTTGCATACACTCCGATGACCGTTGCATATAAGTAAAAAAGAAACCCATAATGTCAATAACAGAACATTATTTATGCCTATTTTAATATACATTGACGTATGCTATTGGTATGCACGACAAAAACCATTTCCGATTTGCAACTTTCCGGTTTTTTTTTTTTTTTTAATATTTAATATCCTTCAATAATATATAACTCTTCAACTCAACTGTCGTACTATCGTACACACCTAAAACACATATTATGTACTAATTATATAATATATTATCTGTACTTGCCATGATGAAGGAGAACTGAGAAATGATCTAAAGATGAAAAAAACTGGCAAGTTTATACGTTGACACGTTTATTATTAAAAAAAGAAAAAGAAAGGCAAATGGCGTCACTGACTGAGAACTACTAGAACTACTAGTTTATTAGGTGGTCTGTTGTTGGCTTGTTAGGGTGAGATACTTTCATCATTTTATGCACTTGTCACCTCTGTCGTTGTACGACAAGATATATCAATGAGTTTGATCGACATCGATATCGATTGTTACGAACGTCTGATTTCGGTTTATTGCCGAGTGCACGTTCACCGATTTTCGAGTGATTCGAATGCTGTCACACACACTGAAGTGCATCGTACGGTCTTACATTAAATGTAACCCATAAAAAATGCACAATCATTAATAATCATAATAATATAGTTGTATCGTTATTGTTATCGTATATCCATATTTTATTATATTATTCATACTCACTCCTACATAACTTATATTATTTATCTTACTTTATAATACTATTGTCTTGTTATTATTATTTATACTATTTATAATATATCGAAACTAGTCAAAAATCAAAAATAGTTGTTATCGATAATAATAATTATGTTTTGTTGATCTTATTAACGTTATACATATATATATATATTTTTTTATTCTACAAATTGTAAATATTATAGTCATTATGAATGGTTTTTTATTTGTATTGAAATATATTTTGATTCCTGTAAAACGACTTGTTGTTCTATTAACGCCGGTAGGTCAACCGACAACGAAATAATATGTACATTGCACATGGACCATGGTTAATATTTTATCGCATCACAAAATTATCCTCTATTGATTGTACTTTGCAACAGATAAACTTAATACCTCCTTTACATTGCTCTATAATCTATAACGAATTCAATAATTATATTATTAATTCAGTCAGTCATTGTATACCTAGTACCCACTCACACTACCATTATAATTTCAGAATAGTACTATGTACTGTAAAAAGTAGTTAGATATGTATCTGTGTAGTAATTCAAAATATATGCGACCCGGTTTCAAGAAATGTTTATTTAAGAACACATACCTATTATGTAATCTGAATAGGTTTATTTGTGATTTAAGTTTGACATTTGTATGACATTTTATGACAATATTTTCCATATTATACACCTGTTTATAGCTTAATATAAATAATAAATGTTTTGAATATGTTAAAGATTGGTCCTGTATCGTATATTTATAATTATACTTCGTTATAGTACCGTAGACCTAACCTAACTTAACCTAAACCTAATCGACAATACGAATTTCTTCGAATAGTGGAGTATATGGGTATAATATCTAACATCTAATAGACACGTTTAAATATTACATTAATATACAATTTATTCTATCGTGTGGTGTAGGTCGCAATTGTTGGCCAGATATTCGACGTGACTATCAGCGAAACGCGTCGCTATAACATTTCATTGCTCAGGTAGCCTAATTCGTTTTCCAGTTAAATCTTCTCGATTTTCAAACTGTCCCTTTTCGTCTTCACTTTCGCCCGAACGGCATTAATTCGAAATACTTATTAGTTTTGCACGCATAAAAATAAATAAATAATGTATAACAGGTCATTTCGGAGGATGGCAAGGATTTGTCGATGAATGACTCATATTATAATTTTATTATACATAAACTTCGAGCAATTTTAATTGCTTTTAGTTTAGATAATAAACTAACAGACAATATTTTTAAAGAAATAATAGAAATAAAAAAATTAAAAATTATGCACATATATTTGATTATTTTCATAAACATTTGATGATTGGAATTAATATTCAAATCGATGTAAATAATTAACAATATTTTTTATATTATCACATATTTGATATTATTATCTATGGCTGTTCTCTGAAATGCATTATCTTGGTAAATATACAATTGTTATTTTAATTGTATTTTTAATATGTTTTTTGCTTATTTTTGTTATGATGATATTTTATTTTTTTTCTATATTTTAGTTTAATATATTTTTTGTGTACCTACTCAAGTTCTAATATCAGTTCATCATGTGCAGCGTATGTAAGCAATGGTATATAAATATCATCTAATAAAATATAATTTTTTTGTTAATTTTGACTTTTTTTGATAAAAGAAGTTTTTTTTAACCAATATAAATACATTAAGCAAAGCTATTGATAATACTGGGATCAAATAATAGTAGGCATTATATAAAACAAATTACATTTCTTCGTATGTTTAAATACTTCCGAGAATAATCAAAATCAAATTTATTACCAAATGTTAAAAGATTGGTAGTTTATAATGTAATTTTTATTGGAGAACATTAATTTGTTAAAACGTTTTGAGTAACTTGTATCGAATGCATTTATCTAGAAACGGGTAAGATATAAAAGTTAATAGCACATAATGGTACCTAATATTAAGTTACATAAGAATCGAAAGGTCATAAATGCACAGTTGGTATAGAGCGAAGATAAGTTAAAAATATTAGTAACATTTTGGAATGAACCATCAATAAGTTTGTAAATATTAAATAGAAAGTTTTTTTAATAAAACTTCGGTTGCACATTGTTTTATTTTTTTATAATTTGATTGTAATTTTGTAAAAATATAATTAAGAATCATGTACATAACAAAATGATCTCTAAATGCATTACTAGATTCAGATTTAATCTACTGATAAAGTAGTCAAAATAAATGTTGATTTTTATTAAGATGTAGGTGTATTAATTTCCATTTTTTTATTACGAAGTTATTGCTGAACCATTTTAACCATTCTCTAAAGCTAGTTATGCCATTTTAATTTCATTTTTATTTGTTAATACAATGTTAACTAGCTTTGCATCGTCATCGAACAAGAATATTCCTGAGTATTGGATGACGTAAAGGAAATAATATTTTATAAAAATAATAAATAGGAGTGTTTGTAGATAAAATTTAATCACCTTAGGCGATACCTAAGAGACATTGAAAATAATATAACGAAAACACGATAGTAAAGGATTATTCAAGTCAAATATCTATAGTTTTTAGAAGAAGATTTTGTGGTTAATTGTATTGAGTGTTTTGACAAAATTAATGAAAGTTATATCTGCTTGAAAGTTGCAGTAAATGTGTTATAAAATTATATTTTGGAATATTCTTATAAGGCATTGAAGGAAAATATCGTATATCAATAATTTGTTACTTTTACAAGAAGTTTTATTTAATGTATAATCTAATATTTGAATTACACAAACAATTATTAATTTTAAAATTAATGGATAGCTTCACCTTTGTTTAATACATTGCATGAATTGAAATCATCTCGTCTGCGCGGCGTTTTAATTAATTTACATCTTAATTATAATTACATATCATGTATTTTATATTATATATGTCCATCTCCTATGTATAAATTAGATTGACTGTGGATTTGGCTTTCATAGTTAACCATTTAACGATAATAATTTTCACATTAATGATATAAATAGTCAAATATACTGAACATAAAAATCAACTGTTGCTACGAAATTAATGGACTATTAAACAAAAATAAATCAAAGAACTTAAAATTCATCTAATTTAATACAATATTGAATTATTTAATATTTGTAAGTTAAATGATAAATACATTTTAATCAGACTCACACATAATTCCCTACCAAAATATTTAAAAGTAAGTATACCTATAATCTTAAATTTTAGTTTTGTGTACAAAAAAAAAATTTAAAAAGAAGTATCTTTTTACTAAACATTAAACCCTTTGCAAATAAACTTTAATATTTTATGCATTTTTAATTACATGATAATTTGAAAATCTTTGTATTTTTGTCAAATTTTGTTTAACGATAATACACATATTGTTACCAACCATTGCGAAAAAAATGACATGTAGGAACAACTCATTTGGAACCTTGTAATGTAATATATTAAAGCATTTTTAACTATAAATTATTTATATTTGATTATACATCACTTTAAAAGACGAGATAATGACAGAGAACTTCAATCGATACAAAAATTCCAAAATATTTTGAACATAACATAAAGTGTAGAAAATGGTAGTATAAATGTATGGTGAACAAATTAAATATGTACAGTTATTCATTTTTGAAGTTTTAAAAAAAATAATAATAATATCGATTTTTTAAAAAATATTTTTGAGTAAAAAGGACAGTATGTCTTTATTTTTTTTAGTTTATTGTTATTAAAAATACTAGGAATTTTTTTCTTTTTGATACCCAAATTCTAAAATAAGATCAAATTGTTTATCAGAAACTTTCATTAATATTGAAAATCGAATTTTTATTTTGTTGTCGTATAGGTATTTATATAGATGGCTATTAAATGCAGCATTTTAGTCACACAACTCCCATCATGGTGTACCGAAAAACTGGTGGTTAATAAAAGCAGGCTGCTAACTATGTTTGAATTTACACTGCGTTCGTGTGAGTCAGTATCACAATCACACTTTTGACGGATAATGGAATCGTGAAAAAACCGCGAAACCAAAAACGCGAATGTCAAAATAACGACGAAAAAATAGCTAAGCATAAAATAGCTTGTTCAAAACAGCTAAAGTATATTATTTTTAAATTATTATTATTATTATTATTATACGTGTTTAGTGATACATCAGTGCAAATCAGTATAATTTATACTTGTAGTGATAAATTGTTGGCATAGCCTTTCAAATCATTTGCATTAATTATTTCCGTATATTATATTTGAATTTCTAAAATTCTTAAAATAGTATCTTGATACTTTTTCTTTTTTTTATTAGGTTTTATCCTTTTTGTATTGCTCTACTTTCATTTAGCGTTAGTCAGTTCTTATTTGAATACTTCTATAAGTTTCCGAAGTTTTAGGTGACACGATCCAAGTAAATTATTAAAACCACGATTCCAACCTATATAATATGCAAAAATCTATTAAAGATACATTTAACATAAACTGTTGCTGTCGAATATTATGGTCGTATCTTATCCACCTATTGTATTATTATATCTCGTCTGCAATATTCAATTACCCAGCAATAAAACTAATTGTGATTATATGACGTATATTTATAACTTATAAGTAGTAATATAAATACAGATAAATAATAAGAATAAGAATTTTAAAATAATATACTTTAGTTATTTTGAACATTCACGGTTATATCTTTTAGCAATTTTATGTTTATTGCCGTGGATACTTTGACATTCACTCTTTTGGATTCGTGGTTATGACGATGACTCGCGAATAATAAAGTACTTTGGAGATTTTTTCTTAGCCGTGTTTTTAACAACAATATTTTTTTCTTTAGCGCCAATAATTTCAGATAATTGTTTAGAAATGTGTATTCATTTATATCATATTTTAAAAATTATTATATAACTTTTACACATACGGATAATCATAAAAAAGATGATTCAAAATTCATTAGCTGGAAATAATTGAAAATCTTTTTATTTCGTCATTTTATTATCATCTGAGATCCTGTTAGTTATGTAACCTTAATTGTACATGCATGACAGATCTATGACCATAAACTTTCATACGATTTAATCACCTATAAAAACTATGGTTATTGGCTTCTATGTGAATACACTTGAAAGTTGAAACCCACTATTCTTAACATTAATCTTACATTTATACTGTTTATTTTAAATGTTACTTTTACATAATTTGATCAAATAAACCAATATAAAATAAGAATCACATCCATATTATGATATTTACTAATTTAGTATAGTATACCAAAATTCCATAACAAATAAAGTGGTATGCTATAAATTATTTTATTATATAAATAAAATACCTAATTATAATATATTTATAAAACATTAGTTACTATAGTTATAATATTATAGTTAGCGGCAATCGGTGTTAATATAATACATCATACAGTGAATCGTCACACTGGACTTTGTTCATCTTCAGTTGTTTATATAATTAAATTAACATTTTTTTTTTTTTTTTTGTTTTGTATTGTATTGTATAACTTATTTTAATGTATATTTTGGATGGTCGATGTTAAAAGGAAAAACAAATCAGTGGATAATAATATCTTTCTCTTGTTGTCGTTTATTGCTATATTATTCATGTTATATATTATGTTCTAAGAACATATTATAGGTGTATATTGTATACGAACAGTCAACAATTTTTAAGTTTAATAAAATAATCGAAGAAAACTATTAATTGATGTATTAGTTTTTAAATATCGATAAGTTCTAACAGAGTTTCACTAAGTTGTGTATTTATATTATATGTTAAGTTCTAGGTATAGATTTTATAAAATATGAATTTTATAATTATTTCAAACATTAAAACTTAAGATGAGTAAATTTTCATGGAAAATTCAGAATTTACTTAGTATTTGTTTTGTATAAAAAAATATTATATTGGGTTGTTTGTATTTTCAATTAATTCATATTTTAAAATTTAATTATACTAAAATATTTTAGTAACTAAAAATCAAAAATAAAAGATTAATTAAAACTTATTTTGTAAAATATTCTATACTGTGAGGTTTATGAAAATTAAAAATGTTTTCCACTCTTAAATTTTTTTAAACTTTTGTTGAAAACCCGTCTCACTCTTGCAATATGCCAAATATGCTAATAACAGTATCAATAATTTAAAAAATAATCAAAAAGTTAGGATTTTTGAAACATTTTCAATGATAGCAATGTTTATGAAATTATAAACACTATTAAAGGCGATAAGTCTTAAAACTATAATATATTATAAAAAATATTATTTTTACTATATTTGAAAATACTATCTTGGTAAAACTAAAATAAATATTCAGTTTTTAAAACTTTTAATGGTTTGTATTATACATACGTAGTAGGTATAAATCAGGAAAAAATATAATAATCGTTAAACTGAGCTTTCCTAAAAATGCCAGGGAGTTGATATAACTATCTTATCACATATTAAAATATTAATATGAAGTAACTAGGTACTCGAAGTTCAAACTATTTATCACTTACATCTATTACTTTGATATTATTATTAATATTA
>VUJU01000097.1:33400-55938 GCA_009835225.1 Aphis craccivora | reverse complement strand
AAAACTTAAATTTTACTTAATATAATAATGTAATATCTTGTAACAATATTGTATTATTATTTAAAATATTCATATATTTAAATTTACTTTTTCTTCAAATATTTGAGTTATTTAATCAAAAAAATTTTAATTTCAACTAAAACTATTTTCATATTGAGATATTAAGATAAATGTATTTATATCAAAAGTGCATAATTCACTTATATTAGTACCTATTCTTTTTTTATTTATATAAATTATTTTATTGCGTTGCTATAAAGCTGAACATTTCGTTATTTTCATCAATAATGTGTTAACACAGTTTTGAAGTAGATTGTAGGTATTTTATAATTTTTTTCTTTTTTATTAAAATATTATTTAAATTACTTCCAAATATTTATTGTATTTTTTGAAAAAATAAACAATGTTAAATATTTTTACATATAGATACTTCACCTGATTAATAATTTTAGTTAGATATGTCATTGACTACAATATATTAAGTAGTATTTGTATATTATAATATATACAATATATATTTAGTATGAAATATAATTTAAATGCAAGGAAATAATTGAGAGCAGCGAAGACATAATATAATATTAATATGAAGATTAAAAAAATTAAACAGTACTTGTTGATTTTAATTAGAGTGTAATAATAATAATCATTATTATATATAAAAAAAACATTGAATTACATATTTTAAATGTGTATTTGGGAAAAAAAATAGAAAAAAACCTTTTTTAATATTAGATAAAAATTCTAATATACATTGTTGTATTTTACATTATCATTATAAAAAACTAAAATATTTTGACTTTAATGATTACATTCAAGACCAAACCTTAATTTATTATAAGACTACGCATTTCTACATTAAATTTAGATACATAGCTTACATTAGGAATATCTAGTTGAAAACCTTCAAATTCCATATGATATCAAATTATAAAATTATGACATGCAATATTACATAAATTAATCAATAATTAATTACACATGACATATGTCTTTTGAACTTAATTAAATATTCAATAATATTGTCATTCACGGTGGACATAACAAACTGAAAGTTTACACATATTGTAGACATTGCAATGGTGAAAATTAAAATAAAATTAAATAATATTTACTTATATTGAATTGAATTTTTTATGCAAATAGATTTAAACTTGTATGTTAAATATTTCAAAATGATAATCTTTGATTATGTCTTTTAACGTGATCAATTAAAATAACTTATAGTATACACAATTTAATTTTAAATAAAATAAGAGTTTATCATATAACTATAAAGTATTAAAGATACCATATAGTATTTAAATTTTGTGATATTTGTAATATTAATATAATATCGAATAATATCGGCTAATTATTTACACTATGTATAAATAGTTAAAAGCTTAATTTAGAGAAATAAGTGTAACAGATTTGATTAAACTAACAAAATATTTATTCTAAATTCAAATAAAAATCATATGTTTTAAAAAAAATAAATACTTCAAAATATTGGATTGCCACACTCAAATTACATTTGGTATTATTAATATTATAGATATGAACGTAATGGCTAATAAAAAAAAACTAGATATAATTCAAACCAGTGATGTAAAAATATCCACTGGTTTTATATAAACAAAATATTATAATATGCATTATTGCTGACGCGTTCAATTTGTACATATATAGGTCGTTAGCTAGTAAATGATGTAGAACAGAGAAACAGTTTGATTTTTTTCTAAATTTCTCAAAAAGAACTCTACTTGTTGAAAAAAAAAAGGGAATTTCATACAATCCTCTAGAAAAGAAGTGCCCATTAATATTGGAGACAATAACTATAAAACACTGCCAGCATTTACTTTTTAAGAATAAATAGAAGAAAAAAGCTTACTACTTTCATCACAGAAGATAAGAAATTTGAAGTATATGGGCATAGTTAAATTTAGGCACTTTTTCTTGTTTTTAGAGAGGTTTCTTACTTATTCAATGCACGAATGAAAAAAGTATGAGATTTTTACGTGGTTTCATTACGACTGCAAAAAACAACCATTAGAATATGCAAATTAAACTTCTGATTCTAAAAAAAAAAAGATTCGTATTGTAGTCCAATTTAAATTACCAAAAACAGTCTCACTGAAACAATTGGCTGGAGTAGATATTTTAAATAAGAATGAGTTCTATGCATTTATGATTAAAAAAAAAAAATGCTACGGACATTTTTTCATCTGGTAATTTATTTATCAATTACGTAGGTAATTGCATTTATATTTATTCGATGTCAATTATAATTTTAAAGGTTTCAATCATTTTGTTTACAATTTATTATTGAAATCAATTATTCTTTTTATTTTAAATACTGCATATTTTTATTTATATAATATTATTGACAGCAGTTTACTACTATATAGTAATATAATAATGAAAATCATGCAATTAAATGTATATTTATAACTTAGAATGATAAAAGTGTCTTTATTGGAACCTACTATGCAGCAAAGCAATTTGATCGATTTGTTTTATTTTTATTTTTATTTTACAATGTACTAGATTATATGATATTTTATTTTCCATTAAAATATGTTTGAAATAATTATATTATAGAAAAACAAAAGTAAAATTGTCAGTACAAACTTTGTTTTTCAGTAAATGGTTTTCGTTCATGATTAAATAAAAATTTGATGATATCGAGTGGAAAGTTTCAGGTACAAAACTTTTAGTACTAAACATAGACAATTTCACAAAGTACAATTTTCCGTGACCAATGAATGAGGGAAATGTAGAAAAACCAGAAAATGTTTTTAAAAACATCGAATTGAATCGGGATGTTAAGAGTTTTTGGCGTTATGCCAGTTGCCATAAACAAGAAAAAAATCTGCGAGCCCTAGGGTTTTTCTTTTTTTTTCTATTTTGTTATAGAATAGTGGCAAGTAAAATCGCCAAGAATCTTTTTTTCCAATGTGATTCTATCATTATCATTCTGTTTCTGTTTTTCGTTCCTTCACTTCCAATAATTTTACTCTTATATCAGATATTTAGACCCTTAGAACCATAAGCTACTTATCGTATATATCTATGTTTATTCGTAAAATGAGTGAATCAGAACAAATCAGTATTTTTTTATAAATACCAATACAATATACATTATACCAACAACCCATTTTTAAATCCAAAATTAAATTCAAAATATATTATGTTAACCTTTATTTCATTAATATTGGTAATAAAAGAATAAATATATTAGACTTTCTAAAATATTTTATTTATTCCTACATATTAATATACGATTCAGAACAATTGAAATTTAATTTAATGCAAGTACACTTAATATTTAAACTATATGTTAAATCATTTAAGTTGGGTAAGATAAAAATTATCATTAAAGTGAAGTATATAATTATGATGGCTTATGCGAGGTGTTTCTATTTTTTCCTCATTGAATCGCTGATATGGTGGAGAGCAATATCAGCATGATGTCCTCCACTTTAAAAATAGCTTTATATTCTTTGATTCAAAAGTACTACTTCTTTTAGAGCTTAATTTCTGTAATATAATAGTGGTTTCATTTAAAATTTTTGTATGCAATTAAAAAATAAATCAAGAATGTATTTTATAAGAATATGTTTATTTTTATATTACAAAAGACATTTGTACATTTTAAATTAATAAACATTTTCGTATTTTCGTATACGTTAATTTTATTGCGACGTTCATATAATATTGGTAGTTGGTAAATTGAGTCAATTTTATTACTTGAAATTTGTGCCCCCAACAATAACATTTAAATTTGTATATGATTTTCGACAAAATATAAAAATATAAAATGTATTTTGCGCCACATCTAACAATTAATTATGGTAATTTACAAAACTATAGACGAAATAAAATATATTATCTTGCGCATATTTTTACTGAATTTATGTATTGAATTTATGAATTTATCAGCTAATGAATTTAATCATATTGAGGTGGCTATTAAATTATATTATCGCTTTCCCGATATAATTTTGTTATGTTTTACTAATAAGAAGAGAAGAAGAGAGGTCGATTTCTATCTAATAAAAATTATCAATGTACTATCAAAATATAGAACAGTATTGAAAAGCAATATCTTAATATTTACATTTAGTACAATATTAGTTGCATGCCCGCCCTTCGCATTGCACATTTCAGTAATGTATACAAATATTTTTGAAATTATTAAATATTTCGGATACAAGGATTTGTTTTTATTTTTAAATTGTACGTACTTATCGTAAATTTCATGAATAATCTAAAAATTATTCAATACGATGGCATATTAATGTTAGAACTTAAATTTCAAAACTGTACACTTACATTTTTAGAAAATATTGTACAAATAGTTGAAATTCTAAATGAAAATAATGTTCATGATCAACAAAGTATAACCAGAAAATGTATTCAAATGAGTAAAAAAGAAAATATATGGAAAATGTTTTTATTAAACCAAGTAAGATATTAATAATAGAAAATTCTGAAAATGTATCAAATTAGCCTGAAGTAAAATTAAGCCACCACTGTCAAAACAAATAAAAGAATTGTAAATAATTTTTTTTATTTAATATAAAATATACATATAGTACTTATTTTTAGTTATTTTAAAGTGGCACAAATTAACATTTTAATATTAAGGTGAAAAATAGCGTAAATTACTCTTATTTGTAGGTACAAGATAGCGCAGATTACACAATGCTTTTTTTTTTTTAAATGTACCTATGCAGCTCAAATTCCAACTTTAAAAAGAAGAACAAATTACTAAAATTAATTTTTAGATAATATAGTGAAAATTACATGTATATTTATTTATCGTTGGTTGTTTTTTGCGCAGTCTACATTAGTCCATAATATTATAAAAATATATTTATGAATATTTAAATAGATATCTACCAAATATACCTGTTTCTATAATATAAGTAAGTAATACATATTGTGACAATAATATTCAACAAATGCTTTTTTTATTTTAATCAAAAACATTTACCATGCTTAAAGTCTAATGTACAATTATATAAAAAAACAGTTATTTAATTTTACTTCCATTATTGTAAGTCTTTGAATGACCACCTAATTAGTCTCACCAAATATTTATCTCAAACAATTCCCGGCAATTCCTCCCAAAATTTTTAAAATAAACTGATGTTTCGACCTACTCACTGCGTATTATTTATATAAACCGTAAAAAAAAATCTTTAGTGAACTGCTTTTTAAAATCATGTGTTTTCTATATTAAACTGTCCTGTAAATATCACTTAAAATCTTATCATGTTTAATTTTTATGAATGTTATAATGGAAATAAAAATATAATTTACGATTAAAAAATTAAAATAAGAAAAGAACTGTTTTATTATTATGTAGATATAATGGATCTATAAAATTATTTAAATATATTATTAAAAAAATAAATAAGAGAAAAAATATTATTTACAAATTATAATATATTATATTTAGTTATAATTATATATAGTTATTATATTTTTATTATTTGATCAACAATATAATTAAAAAATCGATGTATTATTTTGACATGTTTAGGTTAATAATTTCTAGTGAGTGTTGTTATAATAATATTATACTAACAATTTTATTAATTAAAGACACAATTAATACAATTTTTGTAAATGTAATATTTATCCTTTTTAATTTAAATTTATTAAAAAACACTTAATTAGAGTTAGTATCATACTATACTTAAATACTCACATTTCAAGTGTTAGTAAACTAACCTTTTAACTTTTATTTTAATTATTAAAACATATTAAAACATCTTAATACTTTGTAATATGCACAATTTAAACGCTCATATAAAGTAATGCTTTAAAATATTTTATTTAAATTTAAACGATTTTCTGCAATAACTAGCACATTTATAAGTTATAAATTATAATGTTCAAATAATAATTATGTTATACAAATTATATTATTCATAACTTTATACTTAATATACAATGAAAAACATGATAAGCAATTTATATATTTCTTAATAAAAAATATATTTTTATCTAATGTTTTATACTTTTTTTTACACTAAATGTATAATATTTTAATCTGTATTAAAATAATTTGCATTATGCTACATCAGTTTTAAAATAAATGTTTATATTAAATGTGATTTATGTATATTAATTAGCAATATAATATAAACTAAACCAAACTAGTTTGTATACTCTTCATAGTATCTAAAATTTAAATAAACCAGGAAAATTAAAAACGTCAAAATATCTTAATCTCATAAGTCATAACCGTTACATCATAGTTTTCTGAAGAGTATTTAAAAAAAATAGTGTAGTAGTTAAAATATTTTAAATTAATAAAACCATTTAATCCGGTGACGATAAAGAGGTATAAATATCCTAAATACATGGAATAATAATTGAATACTGGTATAATTTGGTAGTTCGATGAATCATCATAAACAATTAAAATGTTAACGTGTAAATGTATCTATATATGTTGTGATTTTCGGAAAAAAATATCATGGATTTTCAAAGTTTGTGTATAGCATATATTGATGAGAAAAGTATACAAGTATATAATGCTTTTATTGAACTTATAACATGGTAAATACTTTGGATAGCTATGTTAAGTATATTTAAGTGTTAGTGGTTATTGTAATCGTTTAATAGTTTTTTTTGGTTTATGTATGCATAATATTATTCAAATGATGTTTATATTAATACTTGTGTAATATATCATAATATATATATATATATATATATATATGTTAAATTTTTTCTTTAATGTACTTACCTTGATTGTAACTGTTTTTGTCTGTGGTAATATATTATTGTGATTCTACTGATATATTGATGGTACATGTGGTATGATGCTATATTACGATATACTTAAAGACATTAGATTAGTAATATAGTGTCTATGTTTTAGGAATGTGTATCGGGTGAGAGGCAAAAAATACATATACCGGATATCATTAATGTTTATATTTTTATAGTTACAGAATTAAATTTCTATATGCGTATTTCATGTGAGTATTGTAAAAAAATTGTGCTTAAACAAATTGATACAATAACTATAATTTTATTAATTTAACTAATTGTATTATTGATGCTGTAAATAATTGTATTTCTATCTTCACCAAAAATAATCCCTAGACCCACCAATACCATGTATTTTCTATTATTGATGAATAGCAATCTGATGATAAAACTAAACTAATATTTTAAAACACTGTCTTATAGTTTAAATTATGTTTTTGATATTAGAACATTCGAAATGATTGTAGAATCATTAATGATTTATGCAACAAAGAAATACAAGCAATTTTGAAATTACAAAATTACAATTAATAAAATGTTACTACCAAGGTATACAATTATTTTGTATGAATTACACTAACAATATTAATGGGTACTACTTTAAGTAGGATATACGTTTATTTTAATTTAAAATAAATATTAAAAAAGTCGATTTTGATTTTAACACAAATTAAGTTTATATATCATTATTTTTCTATCACTTAAACTTTTTTTATTGATTAAGGCTAACGAATTGAAAGTTACAATTTTTTAGTTTGCTATTCAATACTTCAATGCGCTACAAAATATATTATGTAGGACCAAGTTTGTGCAAATATAATTGTTCAAGCCATTCGAAGTATGTATATTCAGTATTGTGAGTACCGCTGAGCATAATATGCCCTTTCTTTAAACTAACATATTATCTTAAAACATATATGCATATATTATGTATTTTGTTGGGAACCTCGGATAATATACTCTATAATATGTTTGGGACCTTTGGCCAAAATGTGTTACATAATACACGAGTTTCCTAGTACAATCCGTCGGTGGTCTTCTAACAAACGTTAATCGCAAATAGACGCTGGTACCTATTGGTGCGTTTGGACTTCTGGATGTCAATCAGTGTGAGACTGATTGGTATAATTCACCGGTTGCAATAACGCGAAATAATTACAGATCTGCTCAACTTAAATGTTCTTGGTTAACTATACGTGCATTTGCAAAGTCTATACCATGCGATTATTATCGATCAAAGAATTTCCAAGCATCATAGAATCATGGATAAATCGCAGAAAACAGCGACGTACTAATGCTCTGACGTTCAATTACTATGGCAACAACGTTGAAACATTTAATGGACAGTCATTGGCAACACTGAACGGTGTCTCCGTTGCGTTATCGGTACAATATGCGAGACAGTGTCTAAATATATGGATGCGGATCACTGAATTAGACGGTATGATTGCGGTTCTACGTTTCTAGAAAAACCAATAGCTACATCTAACGGGCAGCTTATGAACATAACCTAACAATTACAGTCCCTCAGAACTCAAGAGCTCATTGTAACAATAACTTTTAGGAAAACTGAATCTAGGTAAATATATCCAGAAACGAAGAAATTAGGTTAGAGATTAGAGTTTATTAGTTGAAAACAGCGAAAAAGGAAATTGGTAAACCATTTAAAAAAAATCAATATATACAAACTAAACTAAAACAATTATGTATTGGGTAGGTATTTGAGTTTAATAAGGGAGAGAAAACTATTTTAAACCTTCTAAAAGCAATAGGAATAATTCTTGTAAAAGAGATTTTTAAAGTATTACTATCTATGTATTATCACTACTTTTAATTTTATTATTTATTATTATATTATCACATGGTTATTTTCTATTTTGATATTTTTAATAAGTGATATGATTTGAACAAATTGTATTATAAATAACATTTTAAGTGAATAAAGTCAAGGGTTTTTGATACATTGGTAGTTTTTTTTTATTATTATTTAAAGGAAAAATATAATGCATATGCATGATTCTATTACAAACAAATAATGGTGATGAAATTATTGAAAATGATCACAGTAGAAGAACAAACAAAAAAACTATCAAATATAACCCAATGATGATTAAATCGGTTCATACAGATTCGTCGATAAAGGGAAATATTAATAATTAGATTAGTGTGGGTATGAGATTACAGGTACTCGTAATTCACTGTACTGATGAGAAAGACCGGGAAAATTAAATTAACACTAATTGTAAATTTAAGTTGATTGTGTTATGTCTTCGTGACTATAAAGCAAATATAGTCATGATATCTACATGATGAAAAAAAAAATTATGTATTAAAAAGCATTTTATTTTTATTTTTTTATGGATACTTTGATAAATAATTATGATTAATTAATTATATTGATTTAAAATATCTTACATTCATCTTATTATCTGTAAACTTATTAAGTACACAATTTTATGGTTGTGAAGAACAAATATCATTCAAAAAGTAGTATAATAATATCATAATATAATTTATACGGTGATAATAATTTCAAATTTGTTTGTGGTAATAACATTAATTTTTAAATATCTATTTTTGATCAAAATAATTTTATATGTGAAAAATTATTAAATGCGTTTTATTCTCATATTGAGTAATAAAATACTGTACGAATTCAAAACTTGACACGCATAGACATACGTTATACGTTATACGTTATACATTATTTGTAAATACGTATGTATTTATAAACAATGATTATTTATAAAAGAATATTTTCATGTTTTTTTTTTTTTTTTTTAATATTTTATGCATTTTTTTATATGTATTATGATAATATTTTATTTAATAAATTATTGTTCTTATGATTGAAAAAAAACAACATAACATTGTATTCTAGAGTAAATTTGAATACGATTTAAAGTTTAGTTATTATATTCTGTAGAAAATATTGATACTGTAAATTAATATATACTATTAAAAAATTTACCAGTAAGACCTATTTTATTTCTGCAACAAACACACATAATATAATAGGTATTATATTTTATCCAATATTATGTTGAATATTATTAGAAAATTATTATATACTTTGTAATTGAAATCCATTACTTTATCTAAAAATCTTAAAATAAAATAAAATAATTAATAATAATAAACAGTTGATAATTTTACTTATCTTTTTATGTTCTTCACATATCTCCATCCAGTTAATTAGTATTATATAATGTCTTATAAATATGTACTTATTATTTTTACTGTCGCCGGTATTGCGATAATATTGGTACTTTAATAATAAAAGTTAGTGTTTTTAGATTTTAACTACATCAGTTTGTTTTAATAATAAAATAGTAGTAATTTTGAATGCTAAATATAGAATTATATTGAAATTTACAATAGAATAATTCATAGTTTAAATTGATAGTATATAATTTTATCATTGACTTTTTTTTTTTTTTTTAGCAGTCCATACTTCATATAGTTATAACTTATAGGTATAAGTGTATAATTATATCAAGTCTTGAAAATATAACTATTCAATCGTTAGAATTAGGTTAACATTACTATGAGTTACGGTATACTCTATTGAGTATATTTTAAATTTAGATAATTTTTGAACCACAATAATCATTGTATTAGTGTATCATTTCTGTATAAATATTAACATTTCTAGTTTAAAATGTTTTCTTTATATTTTAATTTCTTTTGTTCAATATAAGATGTATAGTATGATATTATTAAAACAGTATACACGATATTTGATTGAACACAATAAATCATATACAAAAATAGATTTTAGCTATTAAATCGATATACTCAGCACTTTAGGTATTATTGTTAAAAATTTTTTTAAAAAGATGTTTATCGCTTCTTTGTTTGTTGTCTAGCACTTTTCTTGATACTGCTGTGATTTTAACTTTACAAGTATCTTGCACCTTAAATTGTAAAAAAAATATAATACACGATATTTCATCTTTAAACCATATGGACATATTTTGGCTATAATTTCGGCCAAACGTGTTTTGCTATTGTTGGTTAATGCGCAACAAACTTTTATGAAATAGCCGTTTTCAAATTTCTCAATCGATACCATCTGCCACCAGAGTCGAAAGTGTTGATATTCCGTCGACAGCAGGTTTAATTTAAAATGACATTGCTGGTAAATAGTTAAGCGACAACTTTTAGATGGCAAGCCCATTGTAGAACTAAGTATTAAAAATGTGCAGTGTCAGCATCATTGTCGTCCACTGACCTATGGAAGGTAAGTTTCAGAATTGAATAATCGACCTATCCGGACACCAGGCGGGTGTGTTCTACTCTCATAATTCAACCCTCCGTATCCTGACACACCGAGGAAATAGCCTACGGAATATTCCCAGATTATTCCGACGCTATTATAATAAGGAAAACTGATAACATAATATTAAGCAAAAGATTTTTATTATTTCATTTAGGTACATTTATTTTACGCAATATCTATGGTGATACTGTTTTAAAATAGTTTAATCATTTGGTTTACTCCTGTTTTATATTAAAAAATCACTGGGTAACTAAAAATAAAAGGAGAAATTATTCTGTTGGATGAATATGAAAAGTTTGTCGATTATTTGTTGAAATGAGGAGTACAAATTATTATTACTTCACTAACGACTATTACAAACGGTATCAATTAATCCACACAATTCTCAAACTTTCTAGAGCGTTAAGTTCCATAATTTTACTGCTGAAATTTCGTTTATTTGTAGTGGGCAGTTACTTTATTGCGGTTAAATGTTATAAATTAAATTATACAGTTTTATCACCAATTTGAATTGAGAAATTTGAATTATGTCATTAAAAATAAAACGATAAAATTAATTTCAAAGATATCAAAAATAACGATTGTTTTCATAGTCTTGTAATAGTATTAAGAATTAATTGTTTCTTGTGCACTACGTTTTATATTATTGTTTATTATATAGGTACCTTAAATATTTCAAAGTAACATTTAAAATGGTGTTAAAACATATAAATTAGGTATTAACTGCAGAAAAAATAATTTTTGCTAGGAATTTATCATAGATAGTATGTTAATATAATATAAACAAAATAATGAAGTCAGCGTTTTATTTTGAACTTAATTTATTTTTATAATATTTATTTAACAATAATTAAACGGACATTCAATTAGTAATTGTATATAGTTGTTAGAAAATGGATATTTACAATGGACTTATAATGTCTTAAGCATGTATAGGTAGCATGCGACTGACTTATAAGTATCATACATTATATGACAATAATAGTATTACAATTTGGCAATACAATAATTTACAAATATAATACTAATAATAATAATAATAATACCAATTGGTAAACAGTATTCACATAATATCAGGAACATCTGCGATGTATCGATACTTTTATTTAGACATAATAGTTATATACATGGAATATGTTATTAACATTAGCTCTTTGAAAAAAGAAAACATAAAAACTTGTAAATTTCTGTACATACAACGTTTCATTGAGCCCTTTATATTTTAAAACATTTATAACTATTTCCAATCGCACTTTCGTCATATTAGTCCTTCATAACATTCGAGTAAAATGCATAATTATCGTATTATTTAATTACAATATGATGTCGGTTTCAAACAATATCATTATATCATTATGTTTTTAAAATGCCATTACATACAACCACCCTTAAAGTATATGTCACAATAGTTTTAAAATTCTAATAATTATAATTATAGTTATTAGTAATAATTTTAATTAATTACAATTCTATTTACGTCCAATAAATTAAATAAGTAGGTACAGAAAAAATTACATCAACTCATAAGCCGTTATAAGTTTACATTGAGATGTATTAATATAGATAATTGTATTCATTTAAACTTTAACTTTTCATATAAATAGTATATATTAGAAGATAACTAACACCATTAATAACAACTACTAAAAGTAAAAAAAAAAAAAAACAATTAGTATAAGGTAGGTAATAATTTTCCAAAAATATTAAATAATATAAACTTATACATTAGTATAATATAACGGGAAAAAATGTATATTAAAATTATATTTACAATATTATCGTTAATAATGTAAATTTTAATTAATTTCGATTAAAATAAAATTATGTATGTATAATTTTTTTTTTTTTTAAATAAGTATGTGTAACCCTGTACAATGTAACTTAAGTGCGATAAATAAAACCAAAAGGAAATTGTATGTAACATTTTAATTGTTAATATAATTTTAATTTTATAACACTTTTAAGATATAATTTTATATCTTTATATTATATAGATATAAACAAATGTAATGGTAACCATACTAATAATATTAAGTGTAGGTTTATGAGATAAATTAGTTAGTTAATAATTGGCTAAATTCTAAATGTTTATTTCAAGTTAATTTTTATATTTAATTCTGGTAATTGAAATAAAGTAAACAAAAACATTTTCATGAATGTTTAACAATAATTATAATTATAATAATACTTTTTACAAAGATTAAATACATACATAAAAATTGTATAACTTATACAGTGGGATATTTTTCCCTTATCTAACGGATATTACCATTAGTGGTAATGCAACAAACCATAGCATCACTTCAATTCCTGAAGCTGTAGACTTTCTGCGTGATATGGCAGCCATAGTGTCTCCTAAATGAATAAACAATTAATATTATAATATTTATTTTTTATTGATTTTATTTATCTTAGTATTATATGCAACGTTCATTTTTTTTAGTATAGTAATGAGATTATGATTTTAATATATTTTAAGAATATTAATGCATATTCTTCATTATTTCATTTAATATTGAATCTTTTTCTATGACACCACAAAGACTAATAAGTCAAAAAATAAATAAACAAACAAAGTGTATACAACATAACGTCGTGTTATTAATTATTTTTAACAAGTTAAGTGCAATTATTGTTTTTTTTATTTTAACTATGATTTCAAACGTCGTTTAATTATCTATGCTTAATGGTCATATATTTATTTATTTTAAAACCATTGTTTTTTAATTGATATTGATAAATTAGGTGTTATAAAAGAAATTCGAAATTTACTAACATTTTACTAGATCTCAGAGTTGTTTTTTATGATTTGAATTCACAAACAAATAATAAAAATAAATGAAAAGTTTTTGTTTAAACAATTTCTCAATGTTTAAAATTATTTTAATTGAAGATCGGAGTTTTAAACGATAAAATATCTAATATAACAGCATTCTCACGGATTAAATGCATTTTAAATTTATATTGTAATATTTTTTTGTTTCCTAGAATAAAACTAAATTCAGAATGGTATTGTATGTATATTTTATAAAATTCAAACCAAACATATTAGAAAAAAATGATTACTGGTATTAATCATATGTTAACACTAATAATATTTTTTATAATATTTTCAGTATCATCAAATAGCCACTGTGTATGAAGGTTTATTTTAAAATAATAATAATAATATATTCACTTTTTTTGGAAATCCTACTTCAGAAGTATGACATTATCTTTAACTTTAAAACTGTTAATATTTTATAAAAAAAAAAAAATCAATATACCAATGAGTTAATTTTTAAAAGTCCACAATAAAATTAAGAACATCTAAGGATATTTCTTATTTACTTTATCTTTTTATTTAAGTTTAATTATTATTATTTTAATTGTTTATAAGTATTAATAAAATTTAATCAAAATACGGTAATTATTTAATACGCCCTGGTCAATGGGAATTTCTATTTAGAGAATTAACATAAATATACTCGTGTATTTATTGGGCTTATCATAAAACTTAATTATAAAAATATTATCTAAATCGATGATTTCAACAATTTTATGAGCCAATTATTTAAAACTTTTGAATAATTGATAAAAACTGTATAACATAAATCTAAATAATTTTGAAAAAAAAAGAATTTAAGAATAAATACTTATTAAAATATATCATATACTTACTAATTATACTAACAAAAACATTTTTACACTCAATACATAGAAACACATGACTGGTATATTTTACTAATATCTCAATTTCTTAAAATATGTGACTCGTGACGTTTCTGCATTCATCGATTTATCTGTGTTTTTTCATGGGCTTTTTATTATATCTATTTCAATTTTCAATAAAACTATTATAATTTTAAAATTATAAAATAATACTACTCGTGTCTTATTTAAAAATTAAAATATCGTGAAAATGCGATGATGAAACACATATAATATTATTATCATTAACTTTAATAATACGTCCATTGATAAAGCTTACTAAACACAATTGGAACTATAGAATACAACTTGTGCTATGTTATTTGTTTGTCATCGATTAGTATACGAAAAGTATAAAGTTTATTGTCTATCTGTTTACTATATCTGATCGTTAGTATATTGCTTTTAAAAAAAATCATATTATTACTATCGAGTTCGTGTCTTTCTCACAGTACACACAAAGATTTAACGACATACTCCCTTTCACATACACTCGCTACTATTCTTATTGTCTACACATTCGTGTTGTTTTGCTTTAAAGATTAATATTTTGTAACATAGATTGATAAATATGTATAAGGTTGTATGAAAAATACAAGATAATATATTATGTTAGTCATTTTGAAATACTGTTTATTTCTTCATGTTTGCGTTGTGATCAGTAATCAATTTATTGTCATAAGCATTTTGCTTCGGAAAAAAGCACTTTAAGGGTCGTACATATTTTATACATTTTTTTTCGTTATACGGATTCGCTAAAAGAATGTATTATTATTAACATTAAAGAATTCACTGTAGGTATTCGTATGCAACGAGTGTGACAATTTTGTAATTGAAACCAGTACATTATAGTAATATTTTTATTTTACGTATTCGGAGAATTTATATATATATATTTATGTTGTATACACTGTACGAAAACGATTTTTCGTAATGTTTCGTTTGTATTGTGTGACACGGAAATGAAATAGGGAAATTCTGACTGGACAATCCGACATCGGTAATAATATTTTACTGTTTGTACAAGGCGATTCGTCTACCAATTCGGAAGATACGGCTCACGTTTCGTTTACGCATCTCTAGCAAAAGGGATTCCGTGGATCACACAAGCGCATAGCTATATAATGTATTAGGTACACTGAACTAAAACCATTGTATACACAAGCGGTTTCCACAATGTTCAGACCTTTCATATAATTCATATACAGAGTCCGACCAACTATTCCGTGCACGCCTAATAAAATTATATCCTAAAGACAAACGTCAAATTCTACACCACTCTAGTACAGATGAACCTGGTTTGGGGTCCTGCCACTAATCAAAATCGTACCACTATAATAAACTGTTGTGTGACAATGTTAATAATATCCATTTGCCTCCATCCACAGTGTATTATTTAGAATATACTGGGATGTTATATTTATTAGGTACCTTCAAAATGTCGATCTCTTTTTACTGATACTTATATTAATTTTTCGAAAAATGGGACTTATTGTTACATTCACTACCCAACACGAACCAGATAAAAACATATATTGTTTATATACATTTATTAAGATTTGACGAATATAGTACATTTTATCTTTCTCCTTAATAGTAACTTTTACAAATAGAAATAATATGAAACTTAAATTTATGTTACAGTTAAGTTTTGTTTTTAATATTTTGTAGTTAAATCGAATGAAATTTAATTTCAACAAATAGTTTTAAAAAGTACGTAGGTAAAGAATATTTTAATTTAATATAACCTAGCACGATTGTTTTATTCAATTATCAGTTAAATTTAATTTTAATATATATTATTTAATTTAAAACATAAAAAGTATATAATAATACATGTGTGTATGTCTGTGAACAAAATTTTGTGGAAAACCGACAAATTCACGTCTAAGTTTAGAGTGGCTTGTTATTATATTACTTAATAATAATATAAAATAGCCAAATCATCATTATTATAAATGTATTACTAATAAAATAATATCTCAATAATTCCAATGATAATAAAATCATATTTTTTTAGAATTTGTAATGAATAAAATACATAATAGGCATGCCAACATATTATTATGGATTAATAATTCAATGAGATAAGAAATAAACAGGAAAAAAATATTATTAGTAATAATGTGAACATTTTAATATAAATAATCAATTTTTTTAAGAAAAAATCAATGCACTAAGTTTCTAAAACAATAGAAATAAAGATATTAATATTTCATGTAATCACTATTATTTTAATTTAATAACACGACAAGACTTTCATTATAGTTAATATTATTATTGGATACAACATTTAGCTATTTGTTGTATTAGAAAAATAATATCTAAATCACTCACGCACGTTGATTAAGTAATTAATTTTCAACTATAATTAATAATAAATCGAAATCTTATCATAGACAATATTAATATAATATCATTTTTACAATTTTATAGAAAGAATTTTTTTTTTTTTAATTAAATTTAAGTAGTATTAAAAATTAAGGAAGTATAGAAATGGTATAATTATTCATACATCAATAAAATAATATTAAAACTATACATTATATAATAATGTTTTAGTATAATATTTAACTATTTTAGGTAAATATATCTGATTTTGTTTACAAATTTGATATATATTTTTAAATAACTTACCTTCAGATACAAAAACATAAACATAAGCTTGTTCGGCATTTGCAGTTTCACATGTGTAATTACCACTATCCGTGTCAATTACATCATGGATGGTCAACCTGCTGGTGCTACGACCACCATTTTCTGTATTGACTACAATACCACCTCTGATATTGTCGTAATTGATCATTTTTTCATTATGATACCAAAATACGTACTGTGGAGGTTGTGGACTCTAAAAAATAATTAATAAAATATAATTTGAAAATATCGATTACGAAACTAAAATTAATCAATTGATAATTGTATTATTGAAATGATAATAACTATCAAGAAAGAAAACTAGAAAATATAGTTTTTAATAATCTTTAGTAATAAAATAAAAATATATATTGAGCAATCGTCAATCGAGTACCTATATTAGTAAATTTTATATTTATTTCATTTTTATAAAAATAGCTAAAATATTGTAGTACAAATAACGGTCACTTACTTTTTCGATGATACAAAGAAGATTTATTATGCTACCCATATCTACGTGAAGTTCACTTGGTCCATCGATGTGGACTTCGGGAACGACGATGTGAACATTGATGAACGAGGACATTATGCCTGTTCCAGTGGATATCTGTCAAACAGAATCGAAAACATAAATGTAATGATTACTTATTAGTTAATATTAATGTTAATGATATGAAGGTAATTATCACCTACGAATTAATAATTTAAAATTCAATACAAATGCGAAGTGATACATTTTAAATAAAAACAATCAATTAAATTATACAAGTTGTTTATTTCTTAAATTTTTAGCTTAACTTCAGAATATTAAACGTTTTTAATTTAAACAGATACAATTTGAAGTAATGGAACTATTTATAAAAATAAAATATACTGTATTACTATAACATATCTCATAGCCGTTTTCATTTCCTTTTCATTCTCAAACGTATACGTTTTTTTTTTTTTTTAGTTAACATTTATAAAATTAAAGATTTAATTAGTTCTTAGAAAATATTTTAAGTATACAATATTGTTTCACTTGTAATACAATAACATTTATTTTATAATATTGAGTCACGATAATCATATATTTCTTAGCCATGTAACTGAAATAAATAATTTATATACCTATAATATATCAATAATTGGATTTTTTTAATTAATATTTTATAAAATTATAATTACAAAGTTTTAATTTTATCTTAATATTATTTAAGAATATAAATTTATATGATCTTAGATAAAATTGTTTATATCAATATATTAATGTAAATATTTTCATAACATTGATTGATACAAATAATGTAAATTACTAGTATTAATAAATGTTATCTATCAATCTATCAAATATATTATGTTGTTTAAAATATATACATTAATTGTACAACTAAAAGCGACATTTTTGTTTTTTTTTTTTTTTACTCAAAATATAACGTGTATTACGTATATCCGTTATATACAGTTTTTGTTTGGAACAAGTAAATATGATTTATAGTACAATATACTACTGGATATTTAATTCTGCATCACGCGATAATTTGTAATAAAAATTAATAGGGTTATGTATCAAAATCAACCATTCACTGGAAAATTAGAAAAACTTAAATTTACGACTTTTTTTTTATAAAATCATTCAAATACCTATCACTAAAAAGGCAAATAAAAATAGTGTTACTTGAATGTTTTTTAAACGAATAAATGTCGTTAATTTGATTCAAACTATTTAATCGATATAGTATAAAAGAATAAGGACAAAATGAGCGTATAGATAAATATAATAATTAGGAGTGAAATAATATACCTAATATTGATTGGCATAATTAATAACGTAATAATATGTATAAAAATATTATTCATTTAAAAAGTAGGTTTTTTTAAACAATATGAACCAATTATTTTTTTTAAAAAAATGGAGTTCTTATTAAAATTATTTGTAAAATAAAAATACTTATTTAAAGCATTATGTATTTAAAAATGCATCTTGTTTGTTTTATACTTAATAAAATTGAAAGTTTATAGATTATCTAAAATATTACTTAATAGTAATATATAAAATGTATAATGTTTAGCACGTTCTATTGGCTATTATAAACTGATTCATAGTCCTGTTATTTACTGAAAATGCACACATACAAAAATCTTGATAATGTACGTATTTATCAGATGTTACGTATTTTATATAGATATAACGAACGTTTTGATTTGAGGATCGAGAATACAGTAAAAAAATACTTTATTAAGTGTACTCTATATGGTTGTATATTTACAGAAAAATAATATGAACTTATAAATATATGTATATTTTTAAACATTTACATTTGATATTTTGAAGTTGTATACAGAACTCTACAAAATCTCAGACAGTAATATATATTAGTGGAGGAGAAATTTTATATTTGAAATATTATTTTCCATTTACCATTGATACATACATTATCAATACATGTACATGACGAACCTATAATCATGACGTATTTAATACATCAAACTAATTATTAAATAGAATATTTTTTACCATAATAAAATTTATATTTAATCCACCCCGAGGCCGTGTTATAAAAATGGATATTGTATTGATATATGTTATCAGCTATACTGAACCAAAAGACTATTATGACATTCAAAGTCGAGTCTGATAACATTATACTCCGGATAAAAATGTTTATTTAGATCGTATGAAAAACTAATAAATAATGAATGTATATTTTTAAAAAAAAACAATGAAAGAATTAACCTTCAAAAGTTGAATGATATTGATAATGATTTTTTCGGATGCATAGAAATAGGCATTACAAATATAATTAGAAAAAGTAGAAGTCTATTTATCAGAAAATTATGAATATTAAACTGAACAAGAACTAGAAATATCTGACAATAAAAGAAGTACATCTAAAAAAAAATATATATTTCTATGTCGGAATGATAAAGTTAAAGATTGCATTTAAATTAAAAAAATTGGTTGGACAATATCTCATAATATTATTACACTACATCGGCCACAAAATAAGTAAATGTAGATAAAAATGTAATTTTCATCAACTTTTTCAGATAATAATATAATAAGGACTGCAGCAATTAATTGTTTAATATACAATTAATATTTAAATTGAGTACTTATACCTTACAAAAAACTAATTAAGTGTTAAACAAATTATACTTTTTTTATAGTTGTACACGATGAAATATAAAATAAATAAAATGTCTATCACACATACTAAAACTGATTAATATTAGAATAATGTAAATTTAACTTAACTATTATATGCAATTTTAGAATTTAAGTATTACGTTTTTAAATATATATTTATTAAATTTATATTCCATTAATTAATTCTAGTAGAATTTGATATGATTACATTTTTGGATTAATTGTTATACTGTAAAAACTTGATACATTATAAGTATCTATATTTATAGTTTTTATAAATATATATATATATATAATTTGTTTCAAAGAAATAACAGATGAAAAAAAAAACACATTTACATTAAAATAACACAATTCTATTTATAATTGTGTAATTATCGATCAGTAAATATTAGTTTTAACTCTATTTTCATATTTTTTATTTAACACGAGTTTTAAATTAATAAACAAAACAATTTATTAAAATTTCCAAATAATATATAACTTTAAATACTAGATAATAATTATAATGACCTATTTTTAGATATTTATATTAGCTTTAAGACGCAATAGTTTATAATACCTAATAATAATAATAATAGTAATATCTTATGACAAATGCCGAATGGCACAGTTAAAATATAAATATGACTTTATTGAGTTTATTGATAATATTGAAATATTCAAGTTTTATGACATTTATTGTAGGTTAATTCGAATTTTCAATATTATCTCATAAATGGATTTGGTTCAAGGATATGTTGACATATTTTTTACACTCACTAGTTTTCAGATTCTAGATTATTATATGCACTATATACTTATTATATAGATACTCGTATATATTAAAAGTTAGAAATCCAATATTTGTCAATAATATATAATAATTGACTATATCGTATATGCAGTTTATTAGAATATGACAAACACGTTTTTAATTTTTAGCAATAAACACTTATGGTTACAAATTCAATTATGGATTGAAATTAACAAAAACGCAACAGAAATACCTAGTACCTATAGTATAGTACCTATAGTATAGTATATACTTCTATTAAAGTTCACAAAAAATAACATATTAGGTAAACATGTTTTTTTCTAAATAACAATTGTTGATTAAAATTAATAATTTGTATGATAGTTGTAACAAATTAAATATTATATTTACCTAGGTACATATAATTGTACTACAATTTATTATTAAAATTACAAATTTTTATAACGACATTGTTATTTTAGAATTTAATACAATATATAATATAACAAATTATTTAGTGGGGTTGGTATTATGGATTTAGATTTTATTAAAGAAATGTTAACAGGATATTGGACTTAAACCAGAATTGTCAATGGTTTATAACCGACAGGTAGAATAACTTGAACTAGTAGATATAGTGACTGATGGACAACAGTAGCTAATATGCTCCTTTGGGATTACAGAAGTTGAGCCAAATTCGTCTATAGATTCTTAGATTTTGGATTTTATTTTTCATTTCCACAAACTATTTTCTTGGCTCTAACAATATTGACACAAATGACGGGACTTGTAGGAAATTGGTAAACAATTTCCACATTTTAGACTTCAATAAGTGTTCATTGACTATATTTATGATTGAACTATTTTCAAACAAATAACTCAATGTCAAAATAATAACGTAAAAACATTTATTATTTAATTGTAACTGTCGATAAACAATAACATATTGTTTTTCAAGTTGATATAAGACTATCAACTATATGTAAAATGTAAATATATATATATATATATATATGTATATGTAAAATGTAGGTATATAATATAATATAATATATATTACATATTATATTGTTTTAATTCTAAATTATGTTAAATAAAGTATCCAATTAGAAAAAAAAAACTAATATTTTAACTTACACAAATTAAACTTGATAAAATAATACCTAATATATATATATATATTGTTCGCGCCGAACGACTATCTTTCTCGGACCGCTAATCTGGACGACGGCGACCGTCCTAATCTCTCCCGTCTCCCCTGTACTCCACTCCGTCCTGAATGTTTTAAT
>VUJU01000097.1:12970-33350 GCA_009835225.1 Aphis craccivora | reverse complement strand
TTTGAGTTGCCTACCCACGCCCCGCAAAATTATTATTATTACTCAAATCGCTCTCGGACGTCATCGAGTGGTCCTTCGGGTTAGCCCAAACAATTGGGCGCGTACATATATATATATATATATATATATATATTTTAAATAACAATAATCTAGAATTAAAATCAATAAATAAATTTACTTATTTAAAAATAATGTAACCCTGTTTCAAATTTGGAGTATTAAATCAATTATAGTATTTAAAAATAGTTTTCAATTGAAATTGCTAATAAATAACTGATTAAATGAATCGAATTTTACCATCGATATACTATGTATATCAAATTACATTTATAAGTAGTTTTCAAAATATAACCGTTGATTTAAATATACAGTTATACAATAATAATAAGTTCAAATTTGAGTATAATTAAAACGTATAATAATAATCAAAAAATAATATTTATCAAAAAACATTTCGTCCTAAAATAATATAATAAAAATAGCGAATAACATGTCTATGTAGCTAAAGGTCTCCCGATTTTGTATACATAATTATGATGCATGCCGAAAAAGTTTATTTATTTAAAAATTATGTTCAAGAAGGAGTACTTAATGTATAATGCTTCCGTTAAAATGTACACCTTCTTAACAGTACAGTACAAATAGTAAAAAAGGTAAATATATTTAAAACTAGTATAGGTTTGTTTTTTAAAAAATATATGTTTATATATTTCACAAGCTATATTAGCTCCATTGATTCAATAAATAATTAATAAATGCAAATTATAGCACATCATTATATATTGATTTGAGTGTGCCTCAGTTTACGTTTAAGTTAATTTTAGTGGTACTCATTTTATAAACAAATTTAACCAAGATAGGTTTTCAATTATAATGAATCGTATTTATTGCAATATTACATAGTGTGTTTTTGTTTTAATATGGTAAATTAATTATAGAATTGGTTTAGACTGCACTTCACACTGACAACATGAACAACAATACAAACATCATAGATTTTTAACTCTGTAAAATCAATGGTCCTATATAAATAATTTTATTTAAAAATAGTATTTATAATAATATAAATACAAAATACACAAAGTTTATGTAATCATTTACTAATGATAATAATTATAACAGAATATTTTATTTTTCATAATCGTATTAATTTTTTATTAAGTTTTGTTTCATTAGTACAGCAATTAACTGGATTAATGAAGTTACAGCTCTCCAAATTTATATGTATATAATTATTTTTAAACTTTCGGAACGCTAGTTTAATATTTAAGTAATAAGACATCTGCATCTATTATTATTATTATTACTATTTTATGTTTATAACTATAATACTAAGCATTTTCTTATTAAAAAAATATTATTTTAAGTTTATGTATAATAAAAAAAAAAATAATTATTTTATTTTATAAGCTTTTTATTGTCACAATTTTTATGATGTTATTTTTATTAAATAATCTGTTTGTTTTCTATTTTTTTTTTTTAAAGTAAATTTACAAATTTTGAAATTCTAGATAGGTATCATTTATTTTTGAAAGTTCAACCATGAAACAAGAGTTAATATAGAAAATAAATTGTTAATTTTACGAAGATAATTATTTTCATATATAGATTCACGTTTATTGAACATGACTCAATTTATGTTAAAGATAATACATTTATTCCTTAGAACTAAAATTTTAAATGAAAAAAATGATTCTTAAGAATTGAAATAAAAAAAAAAAATTTAAAAATACAATTTTTAAGTATATAATTTGAATATAGGTAGTTTATTGATTTTTATTTTTTACTACAATGAAAAATATTATACATTAAATAAATTTTTTTAGCACCTACTATCTTCCATGTTTTTTTTTTTTTTTTTTTTTAAGAATATTCAAAAAAATAGTTATTATAAATTAAAAGTTAGTTAGACTTATTGTTATTAACTAATCTAACAATAATTTTAAATAAATAGTAGTAATTACTTAATTAAGTATAAAAGTAAAATGGAAATGTTGTAAAAATATATATGATAATTATATGCATGATATCTATAGTTTGTATTCATTTGTATTTTTACAAAATTAATTTTGGATTCTGAGCGGAGCGATGAATGTATTGATTTTACAATGTTGTGTGTTTTTTTTTGTCTGTGTACACGAGAACGTGTCGAAATAATACTTCAATTTCAAACTATGGGGGGTGGTTACCGATGGCAAAATGAATCTAGTTGGTGCATTGGGAAGGTCATTTTTTGAATTTCCCAATAGTTTTCAAAAGCGCCGGGATAAACCAAAAAAAAATTAAGGAAAAACGGGAATTTTTACGCAAAACAAGTTTTTTACCAAATCGATTTTTTTATATGGTTGTAATTCAAAAACTAATCACTGTAAATTCTTGAAATTTTCACCAAATATTTATGTCAGTGTTATCTATATACAGTTTAATTTTCAAAAATTGTTGAGTTATTTATAGACTACTGAAATTTTCGATATTTTTGAGAAATTTTTTTTAAAGTGTCGTTAAAAAATTTTTGGATGACCAAAAAGTTTTGAAAATTTAATACAAGGTTCCTTATGAGTTGTTTTTATTGTAGCTAAAAAAAATTAAAAATCGTTAGTCACAATTTTTATTTATAAACGTTTATAGTTCAAATTTTTACGAAATCTGTCGAAAATGCGAAAATTTGCAAGTAATTTTGAAGTTGAAAAATCATAAAATTTTTTGTGTTTATAACCAAGGATTAAAATTATAACACTAAGTTTTCCTTCAAGTAGCTATAGAGAAAACTAATAACATCAATATAGAAAAAATTTTATGTGCGTTTGAATTTTAAATTTTTACGAAATAGCATAACGACAACTATTTTTCCCAAACGATTTTAAATATTTGATATTATTCAAAAAGTATAAGTCGTAGATACTTGAAAATTTTACCAGTTATTAAGATTTGCGTTTTATTTTTAATTCGTCAAAATCATGAATATTTGCAAATTATTTTGTATGTATAATTCATAAAAATTTTTTTATAAACAGCTAAGAGTTGAAAATTTAATACAAGATTTTTCATAAGTTTAGCTTACAATAATTATAAAATAATTTAAATTTTGACGTATTCAGGCCATTAAAACATAAACCACCTTTTTCACCAACCACTGAAAATTATTTCCTAGGCTGACAAATCATCTCCGTTCAGAATCGTTTTTCGTATACAATTATAATTATCATTGGATTCAAGTTTAACCCTCCTATAATATAAAATAGTGATCCACGGCACCTAATGTAAGCAGAGCGGTACCCACTTACTCACTTCTTTTATTTTTAATTATTTATATTTTATTACTTTATCACTGTTATTTATTCATAGGTATATATTATAAATTTGTCAATTTTTATTAATAACTAGCCTTATAACCACACTATTTCCTATAAAAGATTAAAGAATTTTTTTTCTAAAACGCTAAATGGACATTTTTAGTTTTAGTGTTCATTCGCTCACTTACAAATCTGTGTTAGTATATTTATCTCAATATATGAACTAATTTAATTTATATGTACAATATACGTATGTTAGATTAAATAATGCGTTAAACACTACTCTTAATTCTTTCGAAATATCTTATAACAAATAATAATCTCTGAGATTGTTTTAAAAATTGATTGAGTAGTTTTTAAGTTTATTTCAATAGCTATAATCATTTCAACATAAATGAAAAAAAAATATAATATGTATTACTAATTGCAGTTATATGTATAATAAAATAAAAATTTCAAAAACCCAAAACGATGTTTATGTGTGATTCACCCTTTATCAATATATATGAACTAAAAAATAAAATTCCTAATTCATCTTGACTACTATGTCAAAATACTCAATAAATAATAAATAATATAGTTCAGTAGTTTCAAAGTCTATAAACATAATTTTAAATACAGAATGTAAATTTATTATTATAAACTAGATATAAGTAGCTGTTATAATAATTTTACACGTTTAATAAATTTCAGCTACTGATCAGTAGATCACTTAAATTTTTAATAAAAATTCTCATTTCATAGAATTATTATTTGATAACATTTAAGATTTTTGTGTAAACTCATTTTCAAGTTCACATATTTAGGTAAATTATAATTATTGTTGAAGATTATTTTTTCTGTCCTTGTTTAAACGTAAAAAAAAATAAAGAGAATATTTCATCCACTAAGAACATAATAATATGGTAAAATATCAAAGTATCATACTCAATAGTCTCTTTTATTCTATATGGAAATACATTTAACTTTTGGTGCCCTGCCAAAAAAGTTGACATTCAAACGATTCAAGTTTTTCAATAAATGCATTAGTATGTAGCAAAAACGTACCTTAACGATGATCTTCAAATTGAAAATATCACTAAAATGGTTATCACCTTTTTCAAAAGATATGACGGTTACTACACTAATATAACATTTTTCGTAGCTCTTAGCTCCTAAAATACTTCCAGACAATAAAATTAGATTTTTCAAATACAGTTAGTGAATAGACTTACTTATAATTTAAAATTAAAAGTAATTGTTTTGTTTATCGTAGTATTTGTATCCTTATACCAAAATTTATTTACTGTAAGAAAAAAAAATTATAGAATGAAAACAGTATTAATAATAATAAATTTTAAAATGTAAATATATTATATTAAGTCTTGATCATATAAATAATATTAATAATAATAATAATCGATGTTCTAGATATTGCATAATACACCTGCCTTTATGTTAAACTAAGGATGTGTATTATTTCCTAATAAAAAGCTCAAACGGAAAGAAAATACTCTCCTATAATGTTTAGCTGCAGTATATGTATATATTCAACTAAGAAAAGCAAATGCATATATTTTGTAAGTTTGTATGATTTTTTTAGATACGAGTTAAATTCTCAATGTGTATTTTATGTTGTCATACTAGTATTATATTAAACTATTTTACGAATATATACCCAAACTTAAAAACATAGAAGCATTAGGATTAAAAACTATGTTGTATTTTTTTTTCAAATCAGCTAACAATAATACGATCGTACGATTCGATTGACTATTGCTTTAGGTATGTCCAAAACATTTACGACTATTTTTTTTTTATTACATTTATTTATTTATAACTAATACTAATAAATGTGGATACAATTCTTCAGAATATAACCAATGTAAAGTGATTTCTAATATTTTCAATGAGTTACACGCAACAAATACTTTAAGTAGGTAGTGTAAAAAAGTTCGAGGATACAATTAATCGTTTCATAATATAAAAAGCTGATTGAATACTGATAAGACGAAGAATGTACCATATGAAAATTGCATCATCAGTTGATTAAGACACTAATAACAGTTAAATATTAACATAATATGATATGATTACTGCATAATATATGTATAGTAAGAAACCAGTCCAAATCCATAAATCTGTAGATAGAATCATTTGGTGAATTATTGACTTTCTATTAATGATAAATAAAGAACGTTCCATATTATGCTTTATTTTTTCTCAAAATGTTATACTGGATAATTAAATAAGTAATAAAAATACTTGATTTCCATCAATATTCTTATTAACTACCAACATTACTTGACTTTCTATATTCCCTTTAAAAATTGTAGGTATTATTATTTTTAATCATGTTGTTTAATTTTAAGTCAAGCAAATTTTATTTCTGCTCAACTACCATTTTCAAAAATATACCGAGTTCCATAATGAGGTTTTGTATAAACATACGTTAAATTAACAAGTACATTTTTTTAAAATTTACAATTTAAAAAAAAAAATAAACTTTTTTGTCATTCATTTTATTAAGTTATTTCAATGCTCCATTGAATATTTTAACCCATTTAATTAATTTTCTTCTTATATAATTTATTTACATGGTATTTAGTAATTATAAAATTTTCAATTTAAATAATAAAAGCAAATACCGCTAAATATAATTAAATATAATTTTAAAACTTTTTTTTATTTTCATACATACATGTATATATATTATGTAGGTACAGATTAATTATGTATCCATTAAATTGACTATTTTAATGTAATATTTTAAGTCAAATTTATAATATTTTTAAATATTCCACTCGTGATAATATATTGTTTTTGCTATGTATATAATATTATATAACATATTACTGTGACAAATTGTATTAAAAAATACATTCAAAATTGCAACATATCATTGAGTTAAAAATTAAAAATAAGTTAAGAAGTTAATTATCTATTAATAAAGTTATTTAATTAGTTACTTATTTAATGAATAATATAATGAGTTAACTTTGAATTAATTTCATAGGAATTTATAATTTAGTTACTAATTATAGTTCTATAAAAAAAACCCCATTCATTTATAATTTTGTTTTTTTAATAAATAATATATTGTAGTAGAACCCCTCTAATCCATCACCTTCGGGACTGAAGGTGTGGTCAGAACATGAAAAAGGTCAGATTATCAAAATATTCAGAAACATTTTAAGAAAAAAATTTACCTATCAAATTTATTTATTAAATTATTTTAAATAACATACTTATATTATATTATTCACTCCATAATATGTGCAACACAAAAATTGAATGAAAGTTATAATGAATAAATGTTTGATTAATTACTTAGAAAAAATATAGTAATGGATATTTTTAAAGTATTCATATCGATAATACTATGTTCGGATTAACCGGAATGTCGGACTAGCTGAGGGCGAACAAGAGGGGTTCTACCGTATTGAAAAGTTGAATTCTGTATGAAATAATTACATTTTTAGCAAAATATATAGTCATTACTAATTAATATTTAATATAACTAAAATTTTAGTGTAAATAGACTTTTTAGGTAGTCGGTATTATAACCATAATCCTTGGTATATGTAATAATAGTGTGTGTTTATTGAACATATTAAAACAATCCTATGATAATGAGTATTAATTGGCAATTGCTATATTGGTATAACATATATTTTTATCATATTATATAATTTATACACTTTATGTTTGGACATAATGCAATTATACATAATCAAATAATTTTGTTTACCTTATAATAATGAAATATTTAATCAATTTTCTTCTAAAGAATTTAGTGGCATCACACGAGAGAATACATCTTAATTTAGATTATATCAATGGTGTTCTTTTACCTAATGATTAGAATGTTAAGTTTTATCTTTTAATTAAATTAATTTTAACTTATTTAATTGTTTTATATGTATACTTTTTTAACTTAACGAAGTTATAAAAAAGTATACGAGTTCACTTTTAACTTACCTTTACCTATATTAACATAACCAAATTAGTTTAAACAAATTCGTGAACTCCAACAATATTGCATTTAAATAGATTTCCAGGAAAATGTTATGAACTTCGTATGAATTTAACCTTAAACCATATTAAACTAGTCACATAAGAAGTTTAAATCACCCGATCAATCGTATAGTGTGTTACTATTTTTATCATTGTAAATCTGATAAAAAAACTCCATTCGCACCCAACGACTTTCTTGTCCAACGCTACCATGCCGACAATCAGCCTTATTTTTATCTGTTGTACAATATCTTTTCACACCAGTGCACAAAACTACGAAAAACTTTTAAATGTGCTCGATACTTTTCACGCATGATTTGTTATAGTTTTTGCGTGAACGTGAAAAAATAAAAATTGAGAGTAAATATAGTCAGCTATATATTATTATGTTTATATGTAAAAAAAAAAATATGAACGTATAACACGGACCGTATACTTAGCAAGTCATTATAATATTCACATACATTTATACGGATTTTCATTATGTATGTATACAAAAGAGAGGTTTCATTCATATAATAATAATATTACAAGCTTACTCGAAACTATAATATTAAGGGGCTTAATTTATTGGCACATATATATTGTACGTGTGGTACATGCTATCGAGTGCTTATTTCTCAAGATTTTAAATGGTACATAATCCACTTACCTTAATATTTCGTAGAGTATTTCTGAAGAAATGATTGTTTACATAGTTAAGTTTTTAAGCGTGCAAATTGTATTATTCCATTCACATTATTTCTATAACCAATAGCTGGTATATTTCATTACAATATTAACAAGAAAGTTTGCTTATATATTATTACAAATAATTTAATAAGGCATTAGTTAGCAATTTACTCCAATACATTTAGATAATATACGATTATAACTCATAATATAATATATTATGTGCTTCTATAATTATGTACTATGGTTATTATTTAAATTACTTTTTAATAGTTAAGTTTTTATTTGGATTTACAAGTAATATTTGGAATATGTTATTGTTATATAATTTTATTGACATTGTGAGGGTTCTTTTGTGTATAAAATTACCATTAGATACGTACATAATAATTACATTTATAATTAACGTACAATTGTAAATTCTAAAATATATCTGATGCAATTATGTAAAGGACACAATCTGAAATTAAGATAATATATGTATCCATTAATTTAGGGAATATGTACTATAATATTCATATTATAATACCAATTACTATTTCACTATAGCATTTTTTTAATGACTTACTATGTAATGTAAATTATAATAAAAATATGACTACAGTTAAATCAAAGCGAAATCATGATATATTATTATCCAGGTGTTAAGAGTAGAGGTTAAAACGTAAAATAAATTCACATCGGAATCCATAAATATTGTAAAGTCAATACAAATACCCAATAGTGCCAAGATTTATTGTAAAATAATCTCAATTTCACTGAATTTTGTAAAATTAATAAAAAATAGTGTTAGGTTCCTTACTATTTTTTATAAATAAAATATTCTTTAAAGTATTTGTATATGTATAATGTATATTATATGCACATAAATAATAATAATAATAACAAAAGAATACTTATAAATTATAAATAAATACTAATTATATAACTTATTTTTCATAACATTTGTGAAAATAAATGTGCCAAATTATTTAATTTGAACCAGATATAATATAAAATAAAATACAAACCACATTTATAAAACAAATATTATTTGAGTTTCTACACCAACTGAATAAATGCAAAGTAAATTTTTATTTTTCACTTGTCTTTAATTGCTATTTAAATTACCTTATTTTTTATTACATACCTACACAGATTAGTTTTTATAACAGCATGTCTTTAATTTATAGTTATTCAATTTAAATATAAATATTAAATATCTTACATCATCCTTGCTATATTATCATAATTAATAGAGTACTTACACGAAATCAATAATTTAAAATATACGAATTCCAACTCTTTTTAATATATCGCAATGTTCATGCTAGAAATATATCTTCCATTTTTCAATGATTATGAATTGTATACATCATAATAATTTTAACGAAATAAATTATTGTTCCAAATCGTAAAAAAAAAAACTGGTATCATATTCTTATCGCTAATTTTAACTTATTTAACTTATTTTATTATAATAACACTTTCTAGAAAATTATTACCATGGAAATTAATATTAAAATTATAAATTATAAATTTTAAATGGATAGAAAGTGATTCAGATATAATATTATAAGGATGGTGTGTTATGAACAACTTTAAAAAAAAATCAGTTAATAAGATAAAGAAAAACACTAAGATATCAGTAAAAAACTAAAATAACAGAAAAATAAGGCTTGGTTTTTTTCGAATATTAGTGATGTGACAGAGAAATGTAGTACTTCATTTTTTCATTTTTTAAGAAATAAAAAGGGTACACCTACAAAAAAACAGTTAAATTGCTTAAGCATGATGCGTATCTACAAGAATTAAAAATAAAAAATTACAATATTAAAAATGTTACAAAAATATTACATGTTTATGTAGAAAATATTATTTATTTTCAATAAAATATCAATTTTTAATAATTGATGTTCACTTGATTTATTAATACATAAAATACTCATATAAACTTAAATGTTGGTAGTTTATTCATGATAATTGTTGGTCAAGTGAAAGTTAAAAGTTTTTGATAAGCGTTGAGAATAGGGAATAGAATTAGAACCTCTAATTTTATTATAATATTCTAATATTGTATTTTGTTTATTATTATTTTTTTTTACAGCAAGATTAAATAGATTTATATTAAAGTATAGTGTATAAATAAGTTTTAATTTTTATACATTTTTAAAAAATTATACAATTTAAATATTTTTAATTTAAATTTACTATCTATTCACCAATTAGTTTTTAGTTTTTGTTTTACTGAATTGTCAATCAATTTTATATCATAAATATACTATGATAATTTTCAGTAAAAATGTGTCTTTTGTTTAATATTGTATTTATTTTTTAATTTATTTCTTATAATTGTTTGCAAACAATTTTCTTGGGAAATAACTTTGGTCTTAAAAGTTTTATAGGAAGACATTAAACGTAAAAGTATAAGAATAAAAAACATTGAACATAACTCCGTGAAAATGTTAAAAAAAAAAAAAAAAGAACAACAATTAGAAAAGTATGTTGCACTTGTTTAGCTTACTTAGCGCATGATGGAAAGTTTACGGTTTTTATAAAAAAGAAAAAATAAAGTTTCCTGAACTATCCAGACACATATTATTATATAATATCAATTCTAAAAAATCTCACCACGGTAGTGTTTATACCATTTATATATTTTACACTGGGTATAAAATATATACGTTCCACTTTTCCTGTATTTCATCAATAGCTATTTGATATCGTTAAAAAAAAAATAAATAAGGCGTTAGTATAAACGTTCCATTTATTGGCCTTCCGTCTTCCCCTTACACGAACCACATCTGTGGTGGCTGCGTTCGACCCTACGATATTATAATGTATATATGTGGCAAAGAAGGCGTAATCAACAAGTTGTTTTTACTCACCTGACACTCGTACGTGCCGTTGTCTCGTTTCTGCACGTATTTTATTTTCAGTGTCCAATCATCCGAGCCTTCAGCATGCAACACGGTGAACCTCTCGTCGTTTGTATATGTGAACATGCCCGAAGTCAAGATGTGCCAATCTCTGCGGCGAACCCATGATATCTGAAACCACAATCAAATATATTATACGATTCCGTTAGATTAGATAAAACAGTACGTGCACATTGCTGAAATGCGTCAAATCTGATCAAGTTAGCTAGTGTGCATGGTCGCGCTCGTCGTCATTGTACGCGTCAATGAAAATATTATATTACAAACGATAATGTGTTTCATGAATTAAACGGTGTCAACATTCTCAAAACGCCTTCCGACATGCATAATAACATATTATCAAACCTCATATAACATTAAATAGAGACTCGTCTAATGATGGGTTTTTCCTTTAACTGGGAATTCAACCTTGAATAATGAATTCAGTTACTTAAAACCAGAAATAATATAATAATTTTCATAACAACGAAATTTACGATTACCGCCCACTATATTGACTATAGACTACCTACCTCTATTATACTTCTATTGTACGCCATTAAATTGATGGTAATTGTGATGAAAGTATAATAAAATATCTCTATAATGAAATCACTTGGGATCAATAGATTTTTCTGTTATAGAGTGTTTTACGTTATAGAGAGATTTTACTGTATATAATATGTAGGTATATGCTACTTGCAAAACTTCAAGTAACAAATAACAATGATTTTAATACCATGACTATTATACTATTGTATCATATATAACAAGAATGAGCTTATCGACATTGAGTACATTTGTTTTACTAAAGGCATGAAAAGTTAAAAGAGAGATTTCACTGAAGTTGTCAAGTAAATAAGACAGAGCATTAAATCACCATTATACTTTGTTTCACAGTTCCAACACATCATATGAATTTTTAAAGAAGAACTCAAATTTACTAAAAATTTACAAACTATTATAAACCTTCTAATAATAAAAGAAAATATTCTACATTTTATTAATTAGTTTAAATTTAACAAGATGTAATGGTATTTGTAGCAAATTAAAATATCAAAAAATTTAACTCGATATAATAATTATTTATTTTTATATTGATTAATTTCTAACATACTGAGTGCATTAAAAAATAAACTTTCTTCGCGCACAGCAGTTTAAATTATAGATATTTTCTGTATATGTCAAAGATTACAAAACAGAAAAAAATCTTTTATATAGATATGATAATCTATATATTATGGAAATATAAGTAGATTTCATTAATTTTAAGTTGCTTTAGCTTCAAAACTAACAATGTGGATTGAACTCTGATTGAAACAATTGATTAAAGGCATCGTTTTCTGTTTTAAATTTCTTAACATGCCAGTTTTAAATGAAAATTAAACTACACATTTAACGGTAATATACCACAGACTATTTTTTCTAAAAATATTTAATTATGCTGTCGATTGTATTTATTTCTAATTAAAAAATAAAAAAATTTAAATAAATATAGATTATGTTTTTCAGTACATTTTTGAATCCCCTAATTTTTTTTTAAAACACTTCTTTAGAAATTTAGGTTTCTGAGCATAAGTCAATGTTATAGATCAAATTAAATTATAGAATAATAATGTGTTAAATATTGTATGATTATAATATAATATAACACCTTGACCTAACTTGCTATACTAGACTCTTACAAATCTAAAATAAAAAAAAATATATTAAGCCTATATTATTAATTAAAATAGAATTTTTTTTCTTCTGGTGATTGATAGTCATACCACAATATAAGCTAATAAAAATTCAATATGGACGTATAAGTTAGATATTGTCAAAATTCCTTGTAAGTACCTATGTAATCATTAAAGAATTTGGAACTCAGAATTAACTCTTTGTTGTTATTGATTTTCAAAATAAATTTCATTGATATTATGAAATTAATTCATCAACAGTATTCAAGTTGTCCATTAATTATATTTTTAATAAAAACTAAAAAAAAAAAATACATGTTCAATATAAATGATTTAATGCTATAATTTTTTATTTTTTATTTTTCCTTTTTACCATCAGCAGTTGTTATCCGTTTTAATCACTGTTCATTATACACTCTGAGAGCGAATCACATCAATAAATTCAGTAAGCATTAATTAAACTAACAAATAATGCACTAATGAATTGATGAAAAACTCAATTTCCTTTGGTGAGTTAAATATATATATATATATACAGTTATCACTGAATTTACAAACGTGACTTTATGAAAACAAGTAAAAAAAATGTATACAACCATACGACATAATAGTGTACGCTTGTATTTTATTTATATGGCTAGAAATTAATGGTCGGAATTATTAGTTTTAAAGACGGTTAAGTTAACTTAAAATAAAAAAGTTTGAAAAATTAAAATTTATTTTATAAAATCTATGCGTTTTTTTTTTTAGGTGATTATTTTAATTTTTATTTATATTTACAAATTTAATTTAACTCAAATAAAACATTTGCATTGCTAATCTTATTAGCTTATTAATTTATTATATAAACACAATTAATATATATTTTATTACTCTGTAATTTTTATTATAAATGTACCTATATTGATGTTACAATGACGTGTATGTCTTAATGTATATATATTTATTTAATATTTTTGTTTGGAATATTATATTATGATAAACTGTATCTATAAAATGTACACATTTTTTTGATACTTTAGAGTAGCATTTAGTTATTTTAATATTTTTATGTTAGTTTTTCAACATTTTTATACATACATATGTTTATATTTTGTAAACATTAAAAATATTATGACATTTTCTACACACTGTGAACAAAATCTAGACCATTTTTGTGTAAGTCAAGCTCGAATTATATTATTCGGTCACTGAATCCTGTCTTTACTTATTTTCTTTTTAGTATCTAAATTGAACGATGGAACTATTGGTTTTACAGATATCCGGGTTTTAATACATTTTGGAACAGTTCATGGTACAAAAAGTTTCATGCAGGATGTAGCATCTATGTTGATTGAAAATTGAACTCAGATTGTACCTACTTTAAAAAGACTATTTTTTCCTATTTTACATTTCCCTTTAAAGATAATATATGTTTAAATTCGTTACTGTGTTACTGAATTAGCAAGGATTAGAGGTAACAATAGTTTTATAACTTTTGGATAAATCGATGACCGACAATCAATTTTATGATACAATGATTTATTAATGTTCCGAGTTATATATAATGATCAATTGATTTACAAATTATCTTTTTAATAACGTAACGTTTGTTTTATAACATTTTAACCAACCCTTATAGCCTATAAATATATATACAAAAGTAAAAATGTTACCTTTATTTATTTATATTTTGACATAATATTATATTAATCTTGTATTTGTAAATACAGATTATGACATTTGATTTAAAAACTTTGCTCCAAAAAAACGTTTTACTTACTTATCTTCTGATAAACAGTATTAATTTAACCCTTCTATTTTATTAAGTATTTCTACAAGGAATTTAATATAGTATAGCGATGGTTGTCTACATGTTTTACCATTATAATCTTATGAACAGTTTTCTTGCCTTATAAAATATTGAATATAATAATATGTTCTCTAAGTTATTCCATTGTGTTATTAACAAACAGTAGGTATAGTATAGTATATAGTATATAGTATAGTATTTCATATTTTGCATTTTATCAACTAGTTTCATCGCAATTGATTTATTTATGGTGGTTTTAAAAATTCATGTTATTTCATTATTAATTTTGAGTAAAATTGAAAAATAAAAAAAGGTCTATAAAATTGCTTTTAACAATGTAGGTAAATGTAAAAGAATTATTTTAAGTGTATAGAAATTATAAATTTAAAAGTAGATGGTATTTTAAATTAAAATATCGGAAAAAAAAATAAGATTAGATCAACTAGATATTTATAGTATTTGTTTAAGTGAAAATAAATGCGTTGTGCTACACTCGTTGTTTATAATTTATTACATGAATATTATTTTATTTTTTGTTAGTATGTACTATTAATGTATGTATGACGTATTTATATTATTATTTTATTTATTAGCCTTTAGATAGTATTTAAATCTATATATCTTGTATTACGATACAAAGTATCACATTTTGAATACATTGATGCATATATTGTTAATGTACATTGATCGATATCGGTTCAGTAAAAATAAGTATATACCACGTCTAGTTGACTATAAATATGCAGGTTAAATTAATATTAAAGTCATAGTAGTTGCTTTTAATGTTTTCGTCATTAATTGAGCAGAAACAAATAATAATTAAGCAATACAATACTTGTACAACAGCAAGTAAATAAAAATAAATGAAATAATAATTTTACCTACACTGTATTACAGTCAAACGTCTCAAACATCGCGTGAATAGTAATTTTTTTTCAATCCTGTGAATTTTCTATTTTTATACTCTATATTATAGGATACTTATACGTATAACGCTGACACTACCCGTTACCGGGTGTACATGTATAATCAGACACACCACCCACTGTCGTGCTTAACTATTAAATAATAATATCATAAACCATCACCAGTATCATAACATTATAGAGTCGAGGCGATTTATGCGATAATACGGTATACATATAATACCATCTATATCAACTATACATAATATATTATTTAATATAAGTACGCATTTTCATTTTTTGTCTTTCTTTCCTTTTTTTTTCTTTTATCTACCTTCAGATCGTATATTGTCGAGCTTCTTTTAGATTATGATTATTTTAATGCGAGCTCGTCACGAACGCATCAAACGTTAACGTTTGACCAGTTAAATTTGCTTACCCTCCGAGTCTAATATAGTGATACTTAGCACAGCTTAAAAATACTTAAAAATATATTTATTTATTATGTAATACATCAATTTTTTAGATTATCATAAAATTAGTGGTAATGAGTGTATGCGTGATTTTATGATGATTACAATATAATCATATTACTTTTATATTAAACAAATAAATTAAAAACATTATAATCGTACACATTCTATATTATCTATTTCCGCCTCCAAAGTTGCATAAATTGAAATTAAATTCTTTTTGAACTTAATGATTTTAAATTTTGTTATATTTTTATTATTTATATTAATAAATAACATTATATCAATCTTATGGTATCTACATATTCATGAAAAATATTAGGTACCTAGGTGTTAATGCTATGATTATAAACTGAATATAGATTTTAGAAATAGTATACTGGGATAATTCGTATAATTATTGTTACGTTTACCTCAAACAAAATTCCTATGACTTTTAAGAAGTTTATAATAAAAGTAAAATATAGGTGTCACACATTTTTTATAAATCGATCAAGTAAATACATTTAAATACATTTAGAATTATCAATAACGACTTACAGATTATAAAGTTATTAAAACGCAATAATATAGAGTTTTAATATTATATGAAAACTATAAGTACTAATTTATTAATTACACGTCTAAAAATCTTTATATGTATATTTATAAAATAGTTATTTATTTATTCATATAGTTAAACAAATTTGAATAATAATAGTTAATAATAATTGGAATAATTCATAGTTGTGGCTGATGTTGGTTATTAATGTACTCAACTAAAAATACTTAAAAATATGTTTAGAATGAATCCCATATAACATATATAATATTTATATATATATATATGTATATATATATAGACAATATACGTATCACATGATCGTTTGATATAAATTTAATTCGTAGTAGATATTATACAGTTCAAAATATGAATTTTAAATAAAAACCCACATTAATAAGTTCAAATTGATAAATATTTGTCTATAAAATGTATTTGTTCATATTATTTGACTGCGCTATAGCTTAGTAAACCAAAAATCACAGCTCCGTGATAAGGAAAATTATTTTTTTCTATTTAAAATGGTTTTAGAATTTTTTTTTTTTTTTTAGTTAAAAACTAGTAACTTATTTTAATTAACATACATTCATACATTTATTGTTTTGATTTAGAGGTGCCAAACTAATGGATTAGAATTTTACACGAATATAGTTTTAATTCATGAATTTTAATAAGAAAAAATGAAAAAATATATTTATATATTATTTAAATTCAAGCGTTTCAGGTTTGCGGTATTTATAGTGTCTAACTACAGATGCAACAATAGAACATGTTTAAGATGCAAAACGAACGTTGGCTATGGATTGCCTTTAAAACTGTGAAGTATGTGTTTGTATAAACATCTTTTGGGCTACTTTTGTTATCTTTGTATAGGTGACTGGGGAAAGGTTAGAGTGGAAGTTTACCTCAGGAGACGGTCATGAATAAAACAGCGACGACTTACGATAATAACGGCACACGTATATTTATCCATTGCCGATTTTTTTTTTTTTTTTTTTTTGATACCACAGAGTCGATATATCCATGTGTTACTAAAAAAACATAACCAGACAAACGATTTATTTCAAGACGCGCTACCATTACAATATTCGATTTGCGTCTGTATTTTTTTTTCTATTCTTCTATTCACGCGCTTTTATCATCCCTGTCCCCTCACCGAACGTTTGTAGTCTCTTTGCACATGCACACACACATACATACATAGATGCATACACATACACCAAACTAACACATGTGGATTATATAAACTCGGATTCTGCAGTGATTGTAAATTCATGAAAAGCTGGCGTTTTCACCCACTTCACCTCCGCCACTTGTTCTTTATAGTCGATTGTCAAAAGAGACAGAGTTGAAGAGTTTGAGGCGTGACGGGGTGGTATGGTTGAGCATGAAGAGTCAAATATACTAACCTATTTACATTGAAAAACAGTGCGAACGGGCGAGTGCTGCATAAAATCGTATTTATGATGGGCCCCGACTACCTAAAAAAACGAAGTATGCATGTACACATGCAGGCGTGGTGACGACGAATGAAAATAAAAAATATATTCTTCATAAATTTACCATTTACACGCAAATGCCGTTATAGTTCTATATATACGTATAATTCATATTCTATGTGTATAATATTATTGCATTTGTGTGTGTGTGTGTGTATACTATAATAGTGCTTTATTTCTCTTACTCTCCATTTTCGCTGCACGGCGGTTCTCAAAATCGTTCACGTTTTATGTTGTTGTTCTGTCTTAAGAGTGCAAGTAACTGGTAAGTGCAAAGGGCGCTTGAGACGAATGATGACGTCGAGAATACGGAAGCGGAAAAACGGTTGAAAGACCAAACCGAACGAGGGGTGCGTTTGTTTCTACACAACTCTTGTTATTGTATGTGAGTGTAATATTTCATCGGAAACAAAATTCAATAGGTATACACAATTTCGATTGTTTGATGATCAAATACTACACGAGAAGACCTATAATATAGCTACCATTCAATACATAATATTGTGTGTACCTCATAACCTTTGGCACTGTACAGCGACCAGCAATGCATTTATTTGTTTGTGATTTTTCTTGCCTTATAGTTTTTTTCATTATCAAAGTCAAAGTGTTTAATATAAACTATGTAAAATAAATGATATTTTATATTGTATATTATAAACACAAAACATCGTTTATTTATTTTTGAAAACCTCGAAAAAATCTTTCAACAAACTCAACTCGATCATCACTGAACAATATAATATGTATATAAAAAATTTAATTGATGGATATGCTTTTATTAAACTTAGTGAATTCTTAAACAATGATGTGATCATTACAGATATTTATTTTTTGTAACTAAATTTAAATAATATAATTTTAGTTTAATTTATTTTTATATAAAATGCATATAAGTATTATATTTATTCAAATTATGTTTACTATAATATTATTCTATTTGCACTAGGTATAAACATATTAATCATGCAATTGTACAACTTGATATTTTCTTTTTCCATTTACAAATATCAAGGGTTGATATTTATAAAATAATTTTTAACCATATACTTAGTTTACTTAAAGTTTTTCAATAAATATAGTTTGACAAATTAAAATTGCAGTTATATGCTTCTATAAAGAACTAAAAAAAAAATAAAAAAATAAAAAAATGAAATATTTTATTTGAGTTTAAATATTATTACATTCTGTTATGTCAAAAATGTCTAGATTACTTTTAATTAATAGGCAATTAATAAATAATAAGCATGTTAAGCAATTAAATGCACTTTTAGAAATTTTCTGTATTATTTGATAACTAATAACCTGCTCTGTGGTATATTAAGAATCAAACAAAGATTTACGTTGATAATAAAATGAAAATACTCTTAAGATAAAATTCATATAGTTTAAAGAGGTCACCTATAAATATAACACAGCTGCAACATTTATATAATACTATATATTATTGAAATATGATATAGAATGTCTTAAAGGTAGGTAATTTAAGAGGGGAAAATATAGTTAACATGTCATCCTAAGCTATGAAATACGTGATATTTTCCATGATCATATATATATATATATATATTAGAAAACAAAATTATTCTATTTGAGTATTAATATATTATATTTATACAATTTGATAAAATGATATTTTTAAGTATGTAATACGCAGATTACAATTTTATATGAATTATCAATTTTTACTTTATGTTATTTTCGTTTATGAAATTGTGTTATTATATTCCTTATAACCCAAGATATAAGAAAAGTAATTTATATTTCGGAATGTTTGTAAATGGTCGGCTTGCTTTATTATAAAATCATAAGTAAAAATTGTACTAGTGTGAAGTTTAAAAAAGTTGTTTGTCCATCTGTTTTATACAGTAAATATTAATTATATAAAAATATTATAACATTGTATATAAACTATATAAGTTTTATTAAAATGCACATAAAGTATCCAAGTTATGATTTATAGCTTAATAGCCTACCGGCAAAAAGTGACTCATTTTAAATACTTTTATATTCAAATTTAATTTATATCACTTTCATTAAAATTAAACTGTTTTAATTTTGTGATTGTTTGTACCACTAAGTTCTAAGACATAAATGGTAAACCTTTAGGCTATATGAAGTTTCACTCTTAATCTAACCGGGGGTTTAAAAAGATCAGAATAAAAAGCATTCTATTTCATTCACGCCAATAATAATTTATGAACAAAATTAATATTCAAATTTACTGCAAATTATTATAATGATATTCTAGTATAATGTATAATATTTTATATGAACAAAGATATAATAACTTAAATGTATCACAATATTATGTATGGTACTATTTTTTATTTTATTTTTTAATATAACAATAGTTGCCTCATGATATAAATAATTAGATGAAGTTTAAAAATAACAATTTAACGATATCACTATATCTGAAAAATAAAATACAGATCGATTGTTTAATTTGTATAATTTAATTTAATTAATTAATTAAATTTATTCGTAGGTATATTACAAGTAATTCATTTATTTAAAAAATATATCTTAAACTGTTTTGAATAAATAATAAAATTAACGTATAACACAAATAAACTGAAAAAAAAATTGATCACTTAAAACACAAGACAATATTCTTTGGTATTGAAATCCTT
>VUJU01000097.1:0-12920 GCA_009835225.1 Aphis craccivora | reverse complement strand
GATTTCGATGGATTTTATTTCCATATATAGAATGATGTATTTATACTGGTATCTAGAAATTCGACTATACCACGTTATATTATAGTAATATTGTATGGCCACCATTTGGCTGTGGTAATACACATTTTCACAAACATGCTTTGTGGGGATATTATAAGAGGTAATGTAATGTTCGTTAAATTTTGCACGTGCCTGTAAATTTTTAACACAATGGTATATTCTAAAATTAACACCAACATTATGCTTTTATATTCAAATACGGGTAAAAACAGATTGATGCAACCATTTTACACTAGCTGTGGATTAGTTCTGTGCCCAAAACGTCAACGTTCAGTTTCCGATATTCTCTTCACTTTCCGTGTAATTTTAGATGCAGTGAGTATGCATCATACGGTTTAACTGCTATTGTGGTGCTCGATAAATACACAACAGTTGTTTAAATTTATAATCTATACCACTTGCATGTATAATGACCGAAACAAGTCAACTATTAATAATGGTGCAGCCATTGATTTGATTCTGTGCTATTTGATTACATCCGGTGAACCCCATTTGATGAGTCCTGTTTATATAAAATAACTATAACCCAATGATTTTAAGCTTTAGAACTAGATAATAAAAAATTAAAACAATATTCCTTACGCACACATTATCTTACTCAATAGGTACTCATCCATGATATCAGTTTATATAACACTAAAATGTATACTTTGTTGATAAAAATTCACCACGAACACAACTAAACACTTCGAAATTAAAAATAATGTTTTAAATAAATTATAAGTATGACACATTATTATAATGATCGATGTGTTTATCGAAAACATATTTTAAATATTTAAATGCAAAAGTTTTAATCATTTTTTTGTGTTGTCTTATATTATTTTCCTAAAATGAGCAATCATTTTTTTTTTCTATATTTATTATTTACTCTACTTGTGGTGAGAAAAAACATTATTTGTTATGCAACATATACTTTAAAAACCTTTTCAGTTGCATTAATAATAGCACGATTAAATAATATTGAAAACGTTATCACAGTTATACAAACATTTCCAGCGTTAATAAAAGTTCAATGCAAACTTCTTTTGTCTTTGTTTGGCATTGAGCATATATGACCAGTAAAGGTTTTATTTTGTACAGTCCACTAAGTAGACGTTTTTTAAAAAAGCATCTGAAAGAGTAGAAAAAATTCCATTAATATAAAAACATTACTTTGTCGATAAAACTTTTGGACGTTCTCTGTTTTCAATATGCAAATAATGTTGTACCACTTTTATCTGGATCTATCTATAAAATAATTTAGAGATAGGAATATCCTAAGATGTAGTTAATTGTTCATTGTAAGTTATCATGGAATATTTTACATCTTATTTGATTTTGAGATTTTGTCTAGAAAAATATAATTAGTATGGTTAAACATATAGATAAGTAATATTTATTTTTAGATTTATTTTAAAATTGCCTGCTTTTTTATTTTTCAATTTATAAAAACACCGTTCAGAATTCAATTTTTCTATTATATCAAGACACAACGTTTGTAAATTGCTTTTTTTAAGTATGCAGTGTTATTGTTTTTATGCAGCACTAGTTCATTAAAAAATACTTTTTACACATTTTTTAAATAGGTATGTTCAAAATATATAGACTTTTAAATAATATTCTAAAACTCAATAATTTATTTCATTATCTTTAAATTACCACGAATATGTACGAGTTGAAGATACATACAACATTATATTTTCATTTGAGACATAAAGTGATACAAGTGATACTAAAAAGTTTTTATTTCATATTTACCTATAGTAACTGTGATAATACATTTATTGAAATCATTAACAAGTAAATGCATAACAAAATTTTAATTTTTTTTAAATATTTTACTTTTAATTTTATTTATTTATGAGAAAACAGCCATGTATATTATATTCAAAATTGTTTTATATTAACTGATTTTTAATACAATAAAGTAACATTTCAATATAAACAATGGTCGAGCAAATAAATTATTTTAGAGTAATAAGTAACACTACAAATCATTCATTCTGAATCCAATACTAATTTTTTTTTTTAAAAAGAACAATAAAATGTTTTATCATTAATATATCGAGTACTGAATAATATTTAGATTTTTAAAAATGAAACACTTTTACATAGTGTAAAGTAATATTCACCACACATGTCATAATGGTATAGAATAGATTAGAATAGATTTAAGTGTTTATACAAAAATATTCTTTATGACAGTTTATAATAGATACCCAATTAATATAATTTTACGTTTAATATTAGATTCAGATAAAAAAAAAAAAAAAAAAAAGTAAAGCTTAGATTGGCTAAACTGATCAGTTATTAGTTATTGTATTCTTCAATTAAACATTATGAAGTAAAATAATGTTTCACCCAATAGATGTCAGATTATTTAACTTATTTAAAATAAGTTAATAAAAATATGTTAAAATTTTTTAATTTTGACATGATTTGAATTAAAACTTATATTATATCATTATTAATATATATATTATATATAAAAAAATATTAAATCAGATAATGAATTATACTTATATAATATTCTTAGCAATCGTTAACTTTTTTAATTTAAACAACTTATTTTTAAGAAATCAGATTTCGAAATAATTAGGACAAACTTGAATTTTTTTTTTATTTAAAATGTTATCCAATTTCGTCAAATAGATTGCTAATTTTCATTATTTTGGTAAATTTTTTTAAAACACCGTGGCTGTGTGTTTTCAATATTATCAAATTTATAATAGTCTAACCTTTGATAAAAATCTTGTACTTCATTTGTTGGCAATGTGTTCAATTAATAATAAACATTTTTATCAAAGTGTAGAAAGAAAATAATTAATTTAGATATATGCAAATGCTTATAAGCTTCATATTAGCTTAACATTTTTAAATTGTCTTTGTGTACAGTTATAATTTTTAAATGATAGAAGATTTAAATGTACTTAAATTACAAGTACCTAATATAACAATAAAAAAACATAGTTTATGATTAAATCGTTATTCATTAATATGCAATGCCGTCTAGTTTTAATTGTAAATGCTCAAAAAAAATGTACGATGCCTTTTGCTATTCATATACATATATATATATTAATTTAACTATTATTAATTGGGTGTAATATATTAATTATGCATTACATTCTTCAAAATATGTTTTCATTCTATATATTTTAATATATATATATATTCATATCATTGTAAAATATCCGTCTTGCAAATTCATCAGATTACAATGGCCTTATTTTGATATAAATTAATACCATTAGTATGAGCCAATTTAAGAGCCTGGTTGTAAAATGAGTAAACACAGCCGAAGTAAGAATGTTTTAAAAACATCATTAGTTACCATTTTCTTATAAGAATAATATTTATTTTCATACACCGGCGGCGTAGCGAATAGGCAAATTCGGTACAACAGGGTGTAGATGGTTCTCAAACGGTATCACGAGTTGTTATTGATACTTTAGTTTAATATTATAACCATTATAACAACAATTTATTATTTAAAAGTTCAAAATCATGCTGACACGTGCGACTATTATTTAATATTATCCAACGGAAATTTCATAGATCCAGTAAATGATATTTTTTTTTGGTATATTTAATTTGAGGTTTCGTGATACTAATATATTATTAGTCAATTATACAGCAGTTGTTATATTATTATCGTATTCATAATATTATTATGATAAATGCATTTGAAAAACTGTTAATAATTTATTGTAGTAAATAAGTGCTTGATGTTTAGTGGGGATGATTAAATATATATGTCCCTAAAATAAATGATATAATAATAATAAATACTTCCAACACGGTTAGAAAACATTATTATATTATATATTTTTTGAATATTGAAAAAAAAAATCAATAAGTTATTAATTAGAGTTTAGGTCAGTTGATTTTATATTATTTAATTTGTTATTTTTTTAATTATTTTTATCGTAGAATACTTAATATATAATAATAAATCAAGTGATTATAAAATTATAGTTTGAATACAAATTGAATAGGTATATGCATATTTACTAATTTAACTATTACATAATTATGATATATTATATAATTAATATATTAATAATATATTATATTATATATTATTTTTTTATATTATTATTATTATTATATTATATTTATTTATTTTTTTTATATTTATATTTATGTATTAATATACATATGTAGAATAAAACATTTTTATAATTATATAATGGTTTTATATCATATGATCTAGTATTTTATTTCTACTGTTAAATGGCCAATGTTAATTAATCCAAAATTCATAAACTAGACATATATATACAACATATACAACATATAAATTAAAAAAAGTGTCATATTGTTTTTTTTTTTTTGTATTTGGATCATAACTTTTTTGTCAGTCTATTATCAAATAATTATACTTTTTTTTTTTTTTTAGTGTATATGATTTTCACTTGCATTACTAATTATAAATTATAATTTTATATTAATTTAAAAATTATACTTATACATTGTTATATGGTATTTAGTAATTGTTAAATTAAAAGCAAATTTCAATTCTTCGATTTTAGTAATCACTAATAAAGGGAGTTTTAAAATCATATAATCTCCATATTACGTATGAGATGAAACTATTTGATTTCTTCTATTTCTACGAACTTAAAGCACGTATCAAACGTCTTTGAAGTCATTTAAATTGGGTTGAAGGAGAGTTATATAATCAGTTTACAGGATCATGCAACAATATGGAAATGTATAAACTTTTAAAGTTAAAACCAAGTTTGACTAAAGCAAAATTTAAGAAGTTAGTTGAAAGTAATGATGATTCAACCATAAGAAAAATATATAAATAGACAACTTGAACAAAACAAAATGAAGTAAATTATATGCATACACAAAAAAAAAAAAACAAAACACAGAATAATTATTTTATGATACTAATTTCTAAAGAAATTTTTGGATTAAATTAGTTTTTTTAATCATACACTTATACATTTAAATATTTATTTTGAATGATATATTTTTTCCGTTTATTTCGGTTTACAGTCAAATAACGCCTGGGTATAATATACGGGTTAAAATGACATATCACGAAAAATTATATTTGGCTAAATATAAACCTAATCAAATAATTGTATTTACTTTCATATTGACCTTTTATCTACATATCTTTGGTAAAGTAACTAGTCGATAAAAGTTGAATGCAATAACCAATGAATCACTCATAATACATCACTTTTTTAATACAATTGTTTAACTTTTATATTTTATTTGTATCCACTTGATGGATTTAGGAATTGTATTATTATTATTATTTTTTTTTTTGAAATTGCTCATAATATACATTATATACTATATAGTAAGTAAACTAGTTTTTTTCATTTAAATAATATAAATTATGTATATAATTATACTTATACAATAATGATACAATTGCTGCAAAAAAAAAAAAAAAAATGTTTAAATATTATCATTAATATTTATAAGGTGATATAAAGATGATATTAGAAACTAAACTTGAAAAAATGACGTGTCTGTCATTAAAATTCACGTAAGTATATAAAATAAAATTATAATCAACTTTACTTAGTCAATTAATATTCATTATTAAATTTATATTATTCCCCATGTAATGTATTAAATATATCCCTTATATACGCTTGAGTTGAAAAAAATGTAAAATATTAAATTAATGTTTTTAGCTTAATTCTAATGTACCAGGTACACACAAAGATAATAATATAATTTTTCATAAAACGTAAAAGAAAACTTATAAACTTTCTAGGATAATCAATGTTTTCAATTCTATCTATTTTAGATTTTTAGTTTATTCAACAATCTGTTGTTTTTTTTTTATTTTTTTGTATCTGAATAATACTTTTGAAAGCATTAAAAATACTAGAATCTTCTATTTGATAATATTTTTTTGTGAAAAATTAAACCTTGTAAATACATTAGTAATTCAATATAAAGAATAAATAAATCCAGTAAATTAAGATACAAAATTGATTGTATTTTATTGTTGTAATTCATAAACTAATAATCATATAGATCATTAAAATTTTTATCAAATAAGTATTAACGTAGTCATATAGCTAAAATGTATGATAAGTTTAAGAGATAAATTATTTATGAAAAGGTTTTTCGTAACTTTCTTTATAGCATTTATACTAAAAACATATAAAGTAAAAAAATTACAATATGTATTTATAAGTATAGCTTAGAATCATCATTAATAATTTGCAATTTATCATTTGAAGTAAAATTTAGCATATATTTTCATTAATCTAATCTAATTATTGATGATGTATACTTAAAACATATTATACATTATAGTAAAATTCTCAAAATTGTATTCATTTATATATATATATATATATATATGTTACATACACAATGAAATTATAAGCTCTCATTAATATGCAAAATATGTAAAAGAATATGGTTAGTTTTTAATAAATTTGTTATTTTAATGAATTTATTGTATTATAGTTATAAATAGTAAAACTAAATAGTTCTTAATATATATTATACTCACGACATTCAACTATATTTTATATTTTTTACAACATTTTAGTTATAAAATAAATACATTTACATAGGTACAAAGAATTGAACAATATATTAATACATTTTAATTTTAGGTACGTGCCGATAGTATGAATTGTGTTTATAATAAAACCGAAGTTATTTGAATAAAAATGTACAATAGTAATGTAAAACAATAATTTAATTTTTTTTATTTCGTTTTGTATTTGGTATTTGTTATTTTTTTTAATAAAAACAATTTTTTGAAGACAATAATACAATGTTATCAACATTGAGATGAAACTACAGTACATTTCATCACAAATTCGAAATCGAGTAATTTTTCTGATACGATTTAAACTATAAAAATAAGTATCGAACAAAGCAATTCAATTTGATTAAAAATTATTTTTCAAAAAGAAATGATATTTTGGCAAAACTCAATGAATGATTGCATAAAAAATATTATGTACGGTGTTAATAATAAATAGCCAATCGTTAGAGAACTGTCATGGATTCCAATATTTTCAGATAAAACCAAGCTAATCCATTGGTATATAATAGAACCCTTCGTGACTATTCAACTTTAATGGAGGTAAAAAAAAAAAAAAAAATGTACAAACACGGTCCTGTGCGAGCGTGCGTTAGTGTTTAGGTGGCTGTAAATTCGTGTACGCTCACGAGTGTGTTATGGATGAACGTATCCTATTTTTCTCAATTGAATACTATGAAAGGAAAATAATGGCAGTACGTATTTGGGTTTTTATGCGCGAAAGGGTGTTTTGTTTGAATCCAACGGTGAAATATCGCTCAACGCTAAACGCTATACGCCTCGAAGAACACAACGCCCGCAGGCCTCTTTGTTTTCATTGTTTAACGTTTAACACACATGCCAGCGTTTACACATGGTATGTTAAACAAGTTAATACTGCGGTAAACATCTATATACGTATAATATTATATACTATTTAACAAGCGTAGGATAATTCTTCGATTTTTCGATTTCAAAATGTAGGTACTTAATAATCCTAATGCTTTTGACGACCAAACAACATTATAGTGGCCAGAATTTGGCTTCAATCCTTAAATTTATTTCTCATTGTTTTTTTTTCTTTTTAAGTTTTATAGGAACAATTTTTTCCTTTGGTCACAATCCAAATAATAAGTGATCATTGAATAATATGATTTTTAAATTTATTTACGAGAAAAAATTACCCCACCCGGTGGTGACACTGCATAATATTTATCAATTTAAAATTTAAATACAAAACATATAATTGACATAATATGTGATATCATTGTTAATTTTCTCACGATTCACATTATTTCAACTTAAAAAAAACGTACAGTGAGTTGTAATATTTACTATAAATTATTTGGGCATTTAGATCGTTGTGTTATACATATGAATAAAAATCCTATATTACACGATATAGGTATAATATTATATAACAGTATTCCATATATTATATGAAATACTGTTACATTTTTAATCGGAAAAGTAATTAGAATAATCATTCACTTGAATATCATTGCATTTATTTTGTAAATGCATTGATTTTGACTCATATTAGTGTAGGTTCAAAAGTAATTTAACATTTTAATAATTTCAGTTATAGGCTTGCAATTAATATGGTAGTGGCTCATAATTATTCTAATATCAGTAGCAACTTTTCAGTAGTTATGGTTTAGTTGTTAAATTAAATCAATGATCCAATAATTTAACATAACTAATAATATAAGTCTCATTAATAAATGAATAGCCTATATATCATATAATTTAAAATAAACATAACTTATTTTCAAATGCATTTTTTGTTTGTAGAAAATTTTAATCAAATTATAAAACTTATTATTGGATGAATAGTCCAATTATGTTTATTTCAGTTGTAATTTATTTGGTTATTTTTAACAATATAATATTTGTATATTAAAATCATTATTATTTTGTTTTATATCAATTGTTTAAATATGTAAAAAATAACAAATACTATATTTTGAAAAAATGCTTTTTTCGATATAATTTACAATACTTTGCATGTGTACAATACAAGCACTGTTGATCAATAAATTGAATATATTATAACCCTACGGTATTTAGTAACAAATATATATTTCATATTGTAATACAACTGAAACCAGCAGCTGGAGTATTCATTTGTCAAAAACACCTCCCAATAAATTCAACCACTCGTCATCAAGAATACAATCGTTCGTTGTGCAGATTTCCTGCGATTGATCACTTTTCCACGCTGACAACAGTATAAATGATTTTGTAATTTTCATTCTAAATAAATAGAGATGCAACAATAAATAAAAAATATTCAAACAAACGGATTTTTTTTTTTATGATAGATATCTTATAGCAGTGACATTCATTAAAGAGAAAATCGGAAAAATTCACTGTTAGCGGTATGGGAAGGGAAGTATAGTGTCGTAAACGTCATAAGTCATGTTCTGTCACGGACAATGGGTCTTTCTCGGTACTGAAAAAAATATACAATGCCGTTTCCTTTTAGTGAATCTGATGGAGTGTTTAAAAAGATAAGAGAAAACGGATTTTGTATAGTAAAGCATCAACACAAGAAAGAAATAGAAGGCACCTCTTACCAAGCAAATAAATACATAAAACTTTGATTTTATATGAATACAATTTTAAATATACAATTAGAGAACAATTATTATAATAATATTATACTGGTATTATAATATACATATATTCTGTACTGTAGTTCCTTAAATAATTATTTAAATATATGTTTTTATATTATATAATAAAAAAATACTGAAAAATTATACTATAAATTATTTGGTCTATTTTGTCCACTGTCTAGTTAATTTTCAAGATAATAATTTGGAAACCACAAAAAGCTTTACATAGTAATATAACAAATAATTATTTATAAAAAGAGTTATTGTCTTTATACAAATGGCAATGAAACATATAAAACAATAAATTAAATATGTTTATTATGGTTAAGTGTCATATTATAATATTAGTTATAAATGTTAGAATAACGTTTTTAATTTTTTTTTTTTTTTGTTAATGATAAACTCGTTTTTACAAAATATGTTCGATAAGTTATGAAATCAGATTTAAATCACATAAAATGTTTATTTTATCTTGCATAAGTGGGATATTCTTGATGTGTTAAATAATATTCACAATCTTACAAAGGTTCAAACGTAACTTAATATTACTGAGATAATATTATATCATGCACTTTACTATCATCATTAGTATTTGGTATTTGATATTATAACAATTATCTATAATGTTGCAATAGTATTGTGTTTACAAATATTTTAAATGCAATTTGTATTTAAAAATAAACATTAAATCTTGTTATAAAGTTGAATGTACGATATATTTTTTTTCTGTTGTTAACTTATATTCACATTTCAACTGTAGAATATATGACGCTCATATTTTTATTGTTATTATAATTTAAATATAATTAAAAACATTAAAATATAATATAGATATTATTATTATTAGTAAAAGTATAATAGATATAAAGTAAACATTTTATTAGATACAAAATAGACAAAATTAAAATCTACCTATTTGTCTTGCTAAATATATTATTATGCCCATAGTAAAAGAAACAATTTGTCTTCGTACCTAGTATAAGTTTTATCACTTTAATTTAGTGTTGGTATAGCATTAACATCATATACGGTGTTATTAAACAGTAAGTATATCAAAATCTTTTAAAAGCTTTAATTTTGGCTTTATGTCAAAAATAACAAAAAGTTTAATAAATAATTTATTTACTGTTAATTTTACTAGTTAGAACTATTAAATTATATTTCGTTTAAATTAATTTGAAATATTTTAAGTTAAAGTGAGGAAAATGTAATATGTTTTAAGGGCTATATTTAATATAATATATCATGCATGATTTATGATTTTTTTTTTTTGTATATATACATATCTCCTATAAATTATAAAATATTTAAAAATATTAATAACCATTGAAAAAAAAAATAATAATAAATTACAAAGTAAAATAATTTAAGTCGTCAGTGTTAAATATTCAAGTTTGTTCAAACTTAAATTATTAAAGTAAGTCGTTCATTAAAGGTTCGAAATGTTCAAACTCTAAATTTTATTAAAAATGTTCAGTATAATGTAATTTAAAATTAAACTATATAAAATACTGATTTAATAAAATGTAGTTCACAATAAAAACATTTTATTTAGAAATAATGTAAACAATGGTTGTCATGTTGATGACAACCAACCAGAAGCAGTACCTGTTGTAGGTAAACACCCGATTTGAGTTGAATTGTTTATAATAATATGTAACAATACGTGTGCGATTTTGTTTTTCGTTGAACAGTTTATGTGTATTTATATATTTATATTAGTAGTCATCTTAACTGGGTCGACTGGAAATGCGTGTTTACGCGAACTACCCACATTTTTAACTGGGAGTCACGATTCCGTTTATTATCCAGAACTGTAACAACGCACATTACGGTTGGCGTACAGATATATATATATAGGATGGGTAGTGCCGCGGTGGGAATGGACATAGGCGTCCGGAAGCTATGATGGTAGTCGGCAACAGCAACTGACGGAATTTAATTTCGCCCAATGGCATCTCTCTTTTCCGGACATCATTATGTCAAAAACTACGACAACGACCCAAGAGATAATATATAAACGTCCGCGGCACTACGGTAAACGTGACCGGAATCTTCGAGTGAAATCAGCTCTGTCTCTCTCAGCTTTTAACTCGACAATTTGGCTCGAATGAGCGTGTTTTGATTAAGAGAGTAACTCACTCCTTCTTATACCTACTCCTTTTCCTGTTCCTACTCTAACTACTATTTGAGTTTTGAACAGACGAATGGACTCTGACCATCTGCCTTAATCAGATAGCCATATATATATATATATCATGTTGTCATACTCGTGATAATTTGTAATATTTTATACCTGAAGATAAACATTAGAATTTTTTAGGGTCTATTGTATATAGCCATTTAATTATATAGCTCTACAATCAATAACGACGCTATCTTAAAAAAACTATCATATATTATATAGTTAACATTTCTTAATTATATCGAATTATAAGATGAACAATCCACATACATTTTTAAACTATTATATTAGATTTTATATTTTAATTTTAAAAAGAGCCCAAATTCAAAGTACATTTTTACTAAATGTACAAAGGCTTATTTTCTACCAAGAGTAACCAAACAAGGACGAGTAAGGATAAAACGTAGAAACTTTTTTTATAGTAAAAGTATATGTAATTAATATTGGTTTAGCTCAAAGATCTTATAAGTATGGATAAAATATTCATTATAACTAGGGAAAATGCGTTTTTAAGGTTCTGAAAAATTAAGAAATTGGAGTTGTCTTTTTCATAGGCGTAACTAGACCTAAAAGTTAGGAGGGGCTTCAGCCCTAAAATTGTTATATAAAGTAAATAATGAGGGGAGAGCTCTGCCCCCCACGATCCCCAAACACATTACATTAATTGATTATATATGTAACATAAATGAAAATTAATATTTTATTTTATTATTATAAAACAAATAATAAACAAAGTGGTGTTGAGATTAAATATTTATATATTAACATATTATTAAGTATTATTTTAGATACTTCTATAGAATTGAAAGATTTTGGTATACAAAATTATTCCAATTTACAGCTTAAGCTTACGCTCAGTATTGGAAAATGTATTTAAAACCAAAAAAAATTAAAATTTTTCCAAGATATTAATTAAAAATATAAAGAGATATTTTAAATTTAAGTTTAAAAATGTTACAACTATAATTGACGGGAAGTGTGGGACTAGGAATTTTGACAGGGGGCTAAAATTAATGTTGGGGGGACTTAGCCTCCCTAGTTATGCTCTGGTCTTTTTAAACTTTGAAAATTATTAACATATCGTATTGTATTATTAATGAAAAATATTACATACAATTATATAAATTATATAATAATACAACTATTGTGTTCCTAATAGGAATATTTCATTAGTCCTACTAAAAAAAATAAAATTTTTTAATAATAATATCAAATTTCTTTTCGTAATCAAACGTCATCAATTTATTGTCGCTTCAATACCTAATCTAGTATTCACTGATAAGGCAATATTCCCATATTTATACGATCTAAAGTTAGGTTTATTTTCTTCCATAAATCTAAAAAAGCGGGCAAATGGGTACCGCTCTACTGTACATTAGGTGCCGTGAGGATCATTATTATATATTATAGGAGTGTTAAATTCAAATCCATTCAAATCATTGTATATGAAAAACGATTCTGAACGGAGATGATTTGTCAGCCTAGGATATAATTTTCAGAGGTTGGTGAAAAAGGTGGTTTATGTTTTAATGGTCTGAATACATGAAAA